>CM069911.1:51210674-51360766 GCA_036172215.1 Camellia granthamiana
ATCTGACTTATCATGATGTAGTCATAAGTGTCAATTTTTATACAAATATGAGAAGAGAATTAATTAAATTATACATTTCAACCAACCACATACTCAAACTTTAACTATTTCAAGATGTTATTTCACTACAATTCCAATTAAGAGAATCTTCAACCCTTAATATTTGTTTTTATCAAATTATAATTAGATACAAATTAAAAAAGATGAAAGTTGAAAATTATTGTTTTTTCCATCAAAATTGGTGAAAAGAAAAAAATTAGGATAAGAATAAAAGTTCTTTTAAAAATTGATAAAAATTTAATGAAAAAGTTACAGTAATTCATATCAAATCAAAATTTTTATTCAAATTTAAAATCAAATTAGATTAAAAAAATTAAAATAAAATAATGAAAGTTTGAAAATATTTTGAAACCTTCATATTCTTAAATATTAGAAATCCGTATGTATATTATATTCATATTGTATTTTTAGTTATGAAATTGAAATTAAAAAAAAATGTAACTTAAATTATTGGATTAATAATAGAAATATCATATTAATTATTGTTAAATATCACTTCACTTCGTATTTAATAATAAAATTGTATTTTGTCTTAATTATAAGTTCTAAATTTGTATATTTTCATAACAAGAAGATGTATACCATAACTCATTTAATCAAATTTAACTCACTTTTTTTTAATACAGATTATCAAAATTGCACTAAATAGATTTGTATATATTTTTTAATTTTTTTAAACTAATAATTTAAAAAGTTATAAACATAAAAATTCATTTATAAATTTTATGTATATCACAAGACAAAATATTAAATTATTTAAAAATAATTATAATAATTTTTTTTTAATTTATAAAATCTCGTGCATAGCATGAATTATCACTAATTTTAACTTATATCAAACGAAGACTGAAGTACAATTAAATCAGCGAAGTCCAGATGCTTTGGATGCATTTGTTTTGTTTTCCCACTACTAGTTTGGCTAATAGCTTGCTAGGTGGGTTTGTTACACGAGCAAGGAAGTCTAGACGCTTTGGATACGTTTGTTTTGTTTTCCCACTACTAGTTTGGCTAATAGCTTGCTAGGTGGGTGTGTTACACGAGCAAGGAAGTCTAGACGCTTTGGATAGGTTTGTTTTGTTTTCCCACTACTAGTTTGGCTAATAGCTTGCTAGGTGGATGTGTTACACGAGCAAGCATCCTTTCCTTGGATCTTCTATTTGGCTTCTTATTTGGTAGATTATTGAGCTTATTTTTGGGTTTAATTTTGATGATTTAAATTGTTCACATTTTAAGATTTGTTGAGTATACCATACTTGTAAAAAATTAAGTTAATCGGATATTGAAAACTACGTGTTTAGATCATCGAACTAAAAATCGTTTATTAAAAAAATTTAATAAACAATTTTATTTTTTAATAAAACTTTTAGTTCGATGATCCAAACATGTGGCTTCCGATATCCGATCGACTTGATTTTTTATGGGTATGATATACTCAACAAATCTTAAAATGTGAATAGTTTGAATTATCGAAATTAGGTCTAAAAGTAAGCCTAATAACCCATTAAGTAAGAAGCCAAGTAGAGAGATCCACGGAGAGGATCTAGACTCGTGTTACACCATGAATATGACTATGACTATGACTATGACCATGACCATGATCAATAAATGGAAAATGATTAGTTTAGGCCCGCTGTACGATCAGTAAGTTATAATCTTATCTTAGATTTGGGTCCAAAATGAAATGTTAGGTGAAGATTAACAGTTTAGATATTGTGTAGCGCATGTATAAAATGATTTTGAATTATATATTGATATTTTTGAATAACTTTTAAATAAAATTTCTAGATTTATAATATTTTTACTAAACGATTGATGTTAATCTGCTGTGAAAAATGACAATGATAGGAATGTAAAAATAAATTTATCTCAAAATGTGATGTGTGACTTAAATTTAGTTTTTGTAAAATAAAATTTATAATTGAAATGAATCTATACTCACCTTCTTTTTTTTTTTTGGTTAATATTTTTCTGAATATTTTTTTTTGAACACTTGGCATTACTGTGAGGAAAAGGAGAGATAAATTGTGGAGGATGATAACAAGATGGTGAAAGAATTTTTTTTTTCATTTGGTTTTGTTTTTGAGAATTGTTTTCTATTCCCCTAATATATTTTGAGTAATCAGTAGTACATTTGGTTGATGCACGATGAGAAATTATTATTGATTTAAACCATGAGAGCTATTTACTTTTGTACTGAAATTTTAAGAGATAAACAGTTAAGTGTCAATTATAAATAAAATAGAGTATTGTTCTAAAAATACTGAATAATTTCTCCCTCAATTAAATGTAACTTTAAGTCAACAAGTCAACTGAACAAATCCATGGATACTTTAACAACTTTTAATATTTTTTATGAAATCAAACACGACCAATTTTTCCACAAATCATAGAAAAACAATCAAATATGACCAATTTTTCCACAAACCAAATTTTTATATGGATACTGTAACAACTTTTAAATTTAAACC
Source organism: Camellia granthamiana (assembly GCA_036172215.1). Lineage (NCBI taxonomy): Eukaryota > Viridiplantae > Streptophyta > Magnoliopsida > Ericales > Theaceae > Camellia > Camellia granthamiana. The sequence goes on from CM069911.1 coordinate 51,213,203, forward strand.
TTTCGTTCTATAAAATAAAAAAAGTGATTTGTTTATGTATTTATCGATGAAACTGATTTTTTGCACAAACGGTCTTCATTATGAGCTTAGAATGGAGCTTAAAAAATAAAGTATTAGGAAGTATAGAGAATAAGAGTATGGAGGGGAACCATACCCATTACATTCACTACCCTTGAGATTTAGAAAAAATACAATGTCACACTTTTAACATAATTAAATTAAATATAATTAGCCTCACATTTTTTACATAATTATATTAATCTTCCTTTCTGTATGGCTAAAGCAATCAAAAGTAATGTCAATAGTAGGTAGATAATGAAATAAACAAAGATAATATGATAAAATTATTTTTTTATTCATACAATTATCAAATTGTTGATGATAACAAATTATTGGTGATGAGATGATAAACAATAGCCTAAGTATTATGTAAGTTAAAATTTTAAATGATATTAGTATAATTATATCAAAAATATCCGATTAACTGTACATTTTTTGAACTTTTAATTTATCAATAAAAAAAAATATAATATAAAAAGGTGGCTAAGTAATTTTGATAAAACTAATGTATGATGTACAATGAGACCATTGCATATGGAATGATGATTATGATGAGAGATGGTGATTATGAAATAAGCGAAGGGGCAATGCAGTAATTTTGGCGAGGCCAAAATTTTCGTCCGCAGGTATTCGTGCTTTATATATAGGGATGGATGGTCTCTCAAATTCAATGAGAGCGTCCAATCCTCAATATGGGTTTAATATTAGTGTCGTCAATGTCATGGACTCTGTTTCAGTTCATGCATGTCGTTGTTGTTGTTTTTGTTCTCATGGGGTGTTCGTGTTTGGGTGGTTCAGGCTCTAGTACTCATCGTCATCATGTTCATGTAGCTGGGAATGAGACGGATCGGCTAGCCTTGCTCGCATTCAAGGCTGAAATAACCGGTGATCCCTTCGGGGCTCTAAACTCGTGGAATGAATCCATCCACTTCTGTCAATGGGCTGGCATAACATGTGGCCGACGACACCAGAGGGTGACTAAGTTGAAACTGGATCATCAAAAATTGACAGGCTCAATTTCGCCTCACATTGGAAATCTGAGCTTTCTTAGGGAACTGTGGTTGCGTAACAATAGTTTCACTCATCAAATCCCCCCTGAACTTGGCCATCTACGGAGACTGCAAATATTGTCACTACTCAATAATTCTGTTGGCGGTGAAATTCCCGCCAATATATCAGCTTGCTCTAACCTTGTTGCCCTTGAGCTTTCTCGCAATAGTCTGGCTGGGAAAATTCCCGTGGAGCTTGGTTTTCTGTCTAAGCTCGAGCTGTTGTACATTTTCAGAAATAATCTAACAGGTGGCCTTCCTTATACTTTTGGGAATCTGTCATCCCTTATTGAATTCATTGCAAGTTCCAATAATATCAATGGCAGTATACCTGAAGCCCTGGGCCGATTGACAAACTTAAACACTCTTGCATTGGGGGATAACAAGTTGGTTGGTACTATTCCTTCCTCAATCTTTAATCTCTCTTCCATCACAATTTTTGATATAGGAGTGAACCAAGTTCAAGGGAGACTTCCTTTAGATCTTGGAATTTCTTTTCCAACTCTTCAATGGTTTTCAGTTGGAACGAACTTGTTTACTGGATCCATTCCTATTTCAATATCAAATGCAACCAACCTGTACCACCTTGCCTTGGGAGATAATAAATTTATTGGAAGAGTGCCTCATTTGGGAATGATGCACAATCTTGGGTGGTTAGCCTTTGACCACAATCATGTTGGAACAGGGGAAGCTGGTGACTTGAATTTTCTTAGCTCATTGCCCAATGCCACCAATTTGAACCGTTTGAGGCTGAACTCCAACAACTTTGGAGGGCTGTTGCCAGAATCAATTGGCAATTTGTCCACTAAACTTGGTATCCTTTTATTGGATAACAATAAAATAGGTGGAAGCATCCCAACCGAGATGGCGAATTTGGTCAATTTGCAGGCTTTGTACTTGTCAGACAATCATTTCATCGGTAACATTCTTGCTGATATTGGGAAGCTACAAAAGCTAGTAATTTTGGATCTCTCAGGTAATAAATTCTATGGGAAAATTCCATTGTCTTTGAAAAATTTGACTTCACTAGAGTATCTTTATTTAGAAGTAAATAATTTGCATGGCAACATTCCTCCAAGTCTGGGAAAATGCCCCCTTGTAGATCTGTTTCTCGATGGAAACAATCTTAGTGGTACCTTACCCAAACAAGTTCTAACTCTCTCATCATTATTGAACTTGGACCTACATGATAACCATTTGGTTGGGTCCATACAACTAGAAATTGGGAATTTAATAAATCTTGAAAAATTGGATGTTTCTAGGAATATGTTGTCTGGAAAAATTCCAAGCACTCTTGGTAGTTGTGTAAAATTGAGATTTCTATATATACAGAGCAATAATTTATGGGGAACACTTCCTTCATCTTTAAGTTTTTTGAGAGGTATTGAGGAATTAAATCTTTCTCACAATAATTTCTCTGGAAAAATCCCAGACTATTTAGGGGGCTTTGTCTTCTTACAAAAATTAGATTTATCATTCAATGATTTTGAGGGTGCGGTACCAGAAATAGGCATATTTAAAAATGCAACGGCTATTTCTATTAGGGGAAACAACAAGCTTTGTGGTGGTATACCTAAACTACATTTGCATAGTTGCAATACCAAGGGATTCAAAAGGAAAAGATTCACACTCATCTTGAAAATCATATTCCCCACATCGTTTGGGCTTCTAGGACTAGTGATAGTGTTCTGTTTACTATGTCTTCGTTGCTTTAGAAAGACAACAAAAGTACCCTCTTTGAGATTTTTAGGGAAGTCATATGTGAAATTGTCCTACCAAAGTCTACTCAAGGCAACTGATGGGTTCTCTCCAGCCAACATGATAGGCATGGGTAGTTTTGGTTCAGTCTACAAAGGAATTCTTGATCACGGTGAAAAAGTTGTTGCAGTGAAGGTACTAAACCTTCAATTCCGTGGAGCTTCCAAGAGTTTCGTTGCTGAGTGTGAGGCCTTGAGGCACATCAGACATCGAAATCTTGTCAAGGTTTTCACAGCATGTTCAAGTGTTGACTATAACGGTAATGATTTCAAAGCTTTGGTTTACGAGTTCATGGTCAATGGTAGCCTAGAGGATTGGTTACATGCAAATGAAAATGAAGATGAGATGCATGTCAAATCAAGAAATTTAAACCTCCTACAAAGGTTAAATATTGCCGTTGATGTTGCTTCTGCACTTGATTATCTTCACCATCATTGCTCAGAACCAATAGTTCACTGTGATTTGAAGCCGAGCAATGTTCTTCTGAATGACGAAATGATTGGACATGTAGGCGATTTTGGGTTAGCTAGAATCCTTCCAGAAGGCACCTATAATTCTTCTGCAACTCAATCAAGTTCTATTGGCTTAAGAGGGTCTGTTGGTTATGCTGCTCCAGGTAAATGTATCTCTTACGCCCTTTTTTGATATTCTTTTTCACCTTCAATTTCCAACATACTTTAGAGTCTGATTTGCATATCAAATCAAGTACGCCCCTTCGATCAATGAAGTAAAGCAGATGGTTCTTTGGTTTTATTTCTAGCAACATCATTTGCCCTTCAAATGCATGAAAATCAAAGTTTGGCAAATACTTTCCAATGTGTTATTTAAAAGTAAATTATTTTTTGTTCTTTTCTGTTGCACATAATTTAGTCTAAAAAATATGAAACTCAAAGGAATGCAGGTTCTTAATTTCATTAGTTTCTTGCTTATTATATACAACCCAATATACAATCCCATTTTTTAGAGGATTTTCCATACGTCTTATATCTTGTTGTCTGCAAATCATAATCCATATAATTGTATTTATGTTTTTTTTTTTTGCCTTCAATGGAGATGTACCAATATTGAGAAATCCTAGTATTTTTCTTGGCGCAAATTGTGAAAGCATAACAACGTACAATATCTAACTTTTGTTCATATCCTATGTGTGTAGTCATAGGATAACATAAAGAGGAGTTTAGAAAATCCTCTTTTGCTAATTTCAATCCTCCTATCTATTTCTTTTACATTAATAAGTTTGATGAATACAAACCTAATTGGATAAAGTTAAGCTATCACCCAAGCTTCAACTGCTTATTTCTTAAGAAGATATTGAACCATCAACTGTTTGGTTTCATAAATATCACTGGGAAACAATCAAACTTGTTTCAAGTTGGGCCTTTCTCATGACACAAGCAGACAAACCAAATATTGTTATCTCACCAAGAAGAGACATAATTCTTTCCTATATTACTTTAAACAGTAAAGTTTTTTATGCTCTAAACTTGTTTTCTACAAAGAGTTATCTATAGAAGGTACATTACTATTACTATTATTTGATATGCTTCTGGCCAAGCATCTTTGCAATTGTATTTACTTTGAATGATGCATCAATTGCAGAGTATGGTATGGGAAATGAGGTGACGACATCTGGTGATGTATACAGTTATGGTATCCTCTTATTGGAAATGTTTACAGGGAAGAGACCTACTGATAACATGTTTAATGCTAGTCTGAGTCTCCATAACTTTGCTAAGATGGCTTTACCTGAACAAGTAGCAAGCATTGTTGATCCAACTCTAATTCAACAAAGAGAAATTGGGAAGGGAAGCTCAAGCACCGAAAACACTCAGAATCAGAGCTCTACTGGCAGTCATAAAATTTATGAGTGCTTGATTTCAATACTTAATATTGGAATCACATGTTCACAAGAGCTACCAAGAGATAGACCAACCATTAATCATGTTGTTACTCAGGTGCTTATGATCAAGAACAACTTTCTTGGAACTGATGGAGTTCATGGAGGAAGAAGAGCTAGAATTACAGTGTGATCATGAGTAGGTATAACCCAGTCACTTTCTTAGTAACTGAAGAATATACCTACATTTATTACTGAAACTGTCACAATTCTACACTAGGCCAACAAACTTTAGTTTGTCTTGTGGCATATAAATCATAGCACCATAGATATGCTATACTTCACCCAAATGACCACATTCTTAAACATTGACATTTTGAAGGTGACAAAAAATTAGTTATGGTTCCTGTCAAGCATGATGGTTTCATTACCGAATAGAAATTCTTTTTTTCTTTGGTTTTTTATTTTCTTTCCATCAAAACTACGGTTCTTCTGCAAACTTGAGCAAATAATTCAACTAGATTCACGTTACCAATATGACTAAGAATAATACATAAGCAAAAATCAATCAATATTAATCAGCCTCTATTGCCAAAATCTTATTCCACGATACTGGAACCTCAGCTCTCATAACTTCAAAGTTGCGTAGTTCTTTCCCCTATAATCCCCTACAACTTAATCTGGAAAACAAAATTGGTTAGAAACTAGAAGCATTTGAATGTCTTGACACAACTATGGTGGTTAGTGCACTTTGGCTATACACATAACGGAATTGATGGAAATGTAACTTCAAGGTTTTTAATCTGCATATGGCTAGGGTTGAAAAATATACCAACTGATGGAGTATTGTGCAACTACTCTGTTTTAATCCCTTACAAAGCCTTAGAGGCTTATCTGTTCCTAAGGAGGGCAGCGTTGTTTAGATTGCACTAGTCGCCAAAAAAGAAAGACAAAAGGCAAACTGACATTTTGTTGCATGTATTATGGGTTACACTCATTCCATGAATTTTGCATTCAATTCAGCTCGAAACATGACACTAGATAAGGGCAAGTGTTGTTCTTTACTTCTATGTTTTTTCTTTTTCTTTTTATGATCTTATGAGTAATTGGTTTACAATAACATATTTGTATACCTTTTTTCAGTAAGGTACCAAAAAAAACTGATTTTCAAGTTGCTTCAACTTCTTTTTGTGTCTTATTTTAATTGTTTATCATTTCTCATCATACTGTTTGAAGTTTTACTTAGTCGTTTTTCTCTTGTCCTAGGTACTTGAGGTCTGATTGGAGTTCAAGATCTTTGTCGACTCAGCAACTATGTTATATTATCCTATGCTTTAATTTCTTTTTGTTTTTTTCCTCCTTTTATGTTTTTAGTTTGTCTCAAGCATGCACTTTTCTCATCTAAATGTACTTCAGGAAGGCTATGGCTTGCAATGGCTATCTATCTTGTTTTATACTCTAAAATAAGTTCATATGACTTGCAATGGTTCCAAACAAGTTGTTGCTGTAGAACTTATAATCTTTGTTGTGTTTGTTTGGAGGTATAAGAGAATGGGATTAAATTATATTCTGGCCAATCTTGAGGTCTGATTGGACTTGAAGATATTTGTCCACTCCACAACTATGTGATGCTGCAAATTATTGATTTGGTCGCGTGTTACATATATGATCCTATCCTTTAATTTCTTTTCTTTAATTTTTTTTTTTTTTTATGACTTTATGTTAGTCTCAAGCAGGCATTCAACTTTTCTCATTTAAATGTACTTTTTAAGAAGGCTATCACTTGCAATGGCTATTCTGTCATTTACTCTAAAACAGGTTCCATAGTTACGGATATGAATTGCAATGGTCTAAACAAGACATAACTGTAAAAACTTCTCATAATCTATATATATGTGGTGTGATATAAACTAAGATATGGTTTGTATGTATTATGTTTGCTTGTAATAATTAGAGAAATGTGAAGAATACTATCTAAACTCAATTAGCTGGGATGAAAAATATTTTATTTTGTTTTTCTGATGATTTTTGTTGTGTTGAAGCTGTTATAGACTTGATTGTTTGTTGTCTATTTTTTTAGTTGGTAAGAGTAGTTTGTCTATTTGCAAGTTTCAGGACCTGTTGATGTATCCTTTTTAAGCTCTCTACTTGTTTGAAGTTTATATACTTTGGGCCAAATAGCCTAGATTTCCTTTTCAAAATTTATTGCATTTATTAAATACTTATAGAATTGCATTCAAGTGCATTGATATTCAGGATATGGTAAATTTGACATTACCTTGGTTTCTTACAGTTCATTTGGATTAAAAGGTTTGGTGACCAAAACAACATAGTTACATTTTATCAAAACCAGTGTTTTTACGTAATTGCATAAATTTAATCAAAACCAATTACACTGGTGCACAAGCAAATACCAATTATCTTACATCTAAAGTTTAATGTCACCACACTAGTAATCCCATACATTATCCTAGTCAACCTAATCTGATAATCAAACATAACTATAAGTTTAAAAGATTAAAGGAATAAAAACTGCTTGTTATTATTAGGATTTGGGATGAAAACTTCCAGCTTTGGGCACTAGTACTTAGTTCCGATGAAAGTTTTGTTTACTCTCCAAAACCAGAGAATTCACACCCAACAACTGATCTATTAACTTACAAACTAGAGAAATCGATTAGGTTAATTACAAGAATCATCCTCTGAAGTCTAAAGTCGAAAAATCATTTTAGAATATATATTGGTAGTTTCTATATATATATATGTTCAAGTTCTAATTGTTTTTAATCTGAGTATATATTTATCTTTGTCAGCAGTTGAAATGGAATTCCTTCCATTTGCTCATTCTAACAAATATTTAATGATTACTTTTGGAAAAAGGGGAATGAGTTCAGACCATTTTACGCCACTAAGTTACCAAGTTCATCATAGATATGATTAAGGAGTAAAATAGATAGATAGTGCTTTTACCAATTGATAACTCAAGAGCCATTGTTTATGGGATAAAGACTTGACTTATGGCAACCTGTTGCCATCTTTTTTTTTTTTTTTCTCTTTGGATTATATAGAATTCTTTAACAAAATGATAAGTCACACTAATCCTGCCATTTCAAATACAAATTCCGTAAATTTTTCATGTTTGTATACAAATTTTGTAAACTACTAGAAAAATCCCAAATTAAGTGGGTTGGGTGGGATGACCATGAATGGGCAATAGTGGATTTGGGGGCTTTAGTTATAATGACTCAAGACATTTGGGGTCTTTTATTGGATATGAGATCATCTACCATTCTCTGTCTTATATTTTTTAAATATTGATGTAATGTAGTAATATCAGATAAGTATGAAATAGAAGATGGGAAAAAGAGAGACAGAAGATATGTACTCCGTTAATTGTAGAGAATAAAGTTTGAGAATAACAAATAAGATGATAAAACGTTAGGGAAGAGAGGTGGTTGTTGTACTCACAAGGCACAGTAGTTTGTTGTGTTGCGCGGTCTTGTGTGGGCTTTTCTTGAGATTATTCTGATGATTCAAATCGTTTAAATTGTAGGATTCTTCAAGTAAATTATTCATCAAAAAAATAGATTAATCGGACAATTATAACCACATAACAACATCACATGTATTTAAAAAAAAATTATACTGCACCTAGAGGTGGAACTAAGATGATTGTGCAAGAGATTAAATTTAAATTTACCTTACAAAAAAAAAGAGAGGAAGATAGTTGGCTAGTAAATTTAAATTCATTTTTTAAATATACTCAGGGGTCTAATTGATATTTTTTTGGATAGTTCGAAGGGTAAAGTGAAGTTTCAAATTAAATTTTGGTGTCATATTAGCAACTTCCATTTGATTATACACGGTAGCTAACGGTGAGGGTGAAATTAATATAAAATCAACTAATTTAAGTATAAAATTATTATTAAAAAAAACTGGATTAAATTAATTTTTAAATGATAGTTTGGGGAGCATGATGAAATTTCATTTGATTTTAAATTTAATAAAAAAGTGTAAGGTTATGTTTGGATTATGGATTTGGATAGGAATTTGAAAAGTAAAAGAAAAAAGATTTAGATTGTGCGGTGGAGATTGAATCGGTAGTGAGTTCTAGAATGAATTTAAACTATAGATTGATGGCAAGTGCGTGATCTTAATCATGATCATGATTTTTTTTCTGCAGGACTGACTGACTTCATTGTTGGGTTCTTGAATAAATGCAGTGAGAGATGGGATTCATCGAGAAAGAAAAAAAAGTGATTTAGAACATTGAAGACAACACTATTTCCCCAGATGAGTTAAATAAAAGTGATTTAAAACATTGAAGACAACACTATTTCCCCAGATGAGTTTAATATTAGTTTCAACAATGTCATGGACTCTACTACTCATCGTGTTCATGTAGCCGGGAATGAGACGGATCGGCTAGCATTGCTCGCATTCAAGGCTCAAATAACCGGTGATCCATTTGGTGCTCTGAATTTGTGGAATGAATTTGTCCACTTCTGTCAATGGGCTGGCGTAACATTTGGCCATCGCCACAAGAGGGTAACTGTGAATATTGACAGGCTCCATTCCGTACCAATAGCTTCACTCATCAAATCCCCCCTGAACTCGGCCATCTACGAAGACTGCAAATATTGAAACTAGGCAATATATCTGCTTGCTTTAACCTTGTTGCTCATGAATGTTATCACAATAGGCTGGCCGGAAAAATTCCTGTGGAGCTTGGTTCTCTGTCCATGCTCAAGCGACTGTTTATTGACTTCAATAAGCTAACAGGAGGCAAGATATTGTTTCCCATCATACTTTAAACAGTGAAGTTTGTCGTTCTCTAAACTTGTTTTCTACAAAGAATTATTTGTAGAAGGTACATTACTATTTGTTTATATGATTCTGACCAAGCATCTTTACAATTGTATTTACTTTGTATTATACATGAATTATAGAGTATGGTACGGGAAATGAGGTGATGACATTGGAGATGTTTACAAGAAACAGATCTATTGATAACATGTTTAATGATAATCTGAGTCTCCATAACTTTGTTATGATGGCCTTACCTGAACAAGCATTGTTGATCCAACACTATTTCAACAAAGAGAAATTGGGGAGGCAAGCTCAAGCACCAACAATACTCGGAATCAGAGCTCTGCTACCAATCGAAAAAATCATGAGTGCTTGATTTCAATACTTAATATTGGAATCGCTTGTTTACAAGAACTACCAAGAGATCGACCAGCCATTAATCATGTTGTTACTCAGTTGCATGTGATCAAGAACAATTTTCTTGGAAGTGATGGGTTCATGGAGGAAGAAGAGCTAGAATTGCAGTGTGATCATGAGTAGGTATGACCCTATCACTTTCTTAGTAAATGAAGAATATACCTGCATTTAGTACTGAAATTGTCACAATTCTACACTAGGCCAACAAACTTTAGTTTGTCTTGTAGCTTTCATAAGGTCTTAGATCTACCATACTTCACCTAGATGATCACATTCTGCAGCATTGACATTTTGAAGGTGATAAAAAATCAACTATGGTTTTCTATCAAGCATGATGGTTTTCATTATCAAATGCAAATTCATTTTTTGCTTTGGTTTTTTGCATTCTTTCCCTCAAACTGGGATTCTTGAGTAAAGGAACTTAGCTATGTTAACGGTAGGAGCAAGTAGCATCAATTCAATTACTTCTCCACATAGACCTCTATAGCTATTCATAAGCCAACTAGATTCACATTACAAATACATTAAAGAATAATACAGTCAACCTCTATTGCCAAAATTTTATTCCAAGATAGACGAACCTCAGTTCTCATGACTTCAGAGTTGCAAACCCTTAATGTCCTGAAACAACTATGGTGGTTAGTGAACTTTGGCTATTTATATTTTTATAATGGAATTAATGGAAATGTAATTTCAAGTTTTTTAATCTCCACATGGCTAGGGTTAAAAAATATACCAACTGATGGAGTTTTGTGCAACTACTCTGCTTAAATCCCTAGCAAAGCCTTAGAGGCTTATCTGTTCCGAACCAGAGCAGCATTGTAAACATTGCACTAGCTTCCCAAAAAGAAAGAAAAAGGCTAACTAACATTTTGTTGCATGTATTATGGGTTACACCCATTCCATGAATTTTGCAAGTAATTACGCTCGAAACATGACAATTTTTTTTCCCTTGTTTTTTGATCTTATGAGCATTTGGTTTACAATAGCATATTTAGATACATTTATTCAATAAGGTACCATAAGAAATGATTTTCAGGTGCTTCAGCTTCTTATTTGTGTCTTCTTTTAATTGTTTATCATCTCTCATCTTACTCTTTTGACATTTTAATTAGTTTTTCTCTTCTCCTAGGTACTTGAGGTCTGTTTGGACTTGCAGATTGTTGTCGACTCAACAACTATGTGATATTATTTTTCCCCCTTCTTTTATGTTTTTAGTTTGTCTCAAGCATGCATCCAACTGAGGCAGAGTATTAAAAACTCAAGGAAGAATAAATTTAAAGAAATGGCGATATTTAGAAATTGACATACTTTAAAAGAAAAACATATAGGAACCATTCATAATTATGTTTCTAGTATTATTTTAGAGTCTTATTTTATGATTATTTTATATTTTCTAGAATTTTTAAATCAGGAGTATTTTGGTAATTTTATATTTGCTGACATAGGGGTCGCCCGTCTTAGGTTAAGTTATTTAGTTAGATTTTATTTATATTTCTTATTTGGTCTTAAATTTGTTTTGGAAGTCAAAGATATTGTAGCAGTTTTTTTTTTTTTTTTTTTGTTCTAGTTGGTTTAAAAAGTCTCCTGGTTCTATATAAAGCCATGTAATGCTTATAATTTAGGATTTATTACACTCTATACCCCTCAACTATTGCTAATTTGTCTACTTAGTCTCTAAACTATCGATTGAGTCTATTAAGTCTCTAAAGTATATAGATTAAAGTTTATTTAGTCTGTAAACTATCAATTGTATCTAGTAAGTCTCTAAATTATTTAAATAAAACCTATTTAGTCCCTGAAAATGGTAAAAAAATAAAATATAAGCTCATACGTTTTATAAATTAGTAAAAGACCCTATCTAATTAAAATTTTATTTCAAAAAAACCTTTAATTTTTATTCCGTCTTTAAAAGGTAGGCGTTAGCTCTTGTGGTGAATTTCCTTTAGAAGGGTAAAGATAATTATCTATAGTATTTTTACTTATATTATAAAATGACTATGTGTGCTTACCTTTATCTAGTATTATATGTTAGAAATAATTTCTAATCGATTGTTTTTAAGTTTTTTGCTAAGTTTTTTATATAATTTAATAAATATATTATTTTTTCTATTATTATTTGTAGCAAAATGTTATTATTTAAACTATCTAATTCTACTTTTTCAATATATCTAATACTTATATAATTTTATTAGTAATGCTAAGAAATCAAACTCTAATACTAATTTAAACACACAACGAAATAAAACACTATTTAAAGACTGTAAAAATTTTAAATTTTTTTGTAATAAAATTTTAATTAGTTAGGCCCCATTTGATAGGATCAGCCTCCTCTCCAGCCATCCGGGTGTCCGGCCCCGTCCAGCCACGGTCGACCGGCCGGTCGACCGGCCGGTCAACCGGTAAAATTAATTTTTTTTTTTTTTTTTTTTTTGAACGGGACAACCGGTTGGTTGACCGGCCGGTCGACCGGCCGGTCAACCGGTAATGTGATTTTTTTTTTTTTTTTTTTTTTAAAAAAAATATTTTTGGGACACCCGGTTGGTCGACCGACCGGTCGACCGGCCGGTCAACCGTGGCTGGACGGGGCCGGACACCCGGATGGCTGGAGAGGAGGCTGATCCCATTTGATAGGACTTAAGACTAGACTTGGTTTGGTTTGGTTGAAAATTTTAATTAGTTAGGGTCTTTTATTAATTTATAATACTTACAGGCATATATTTAAATTTTATAATTCTTTTAGGAAAGGTTTAAATTAAATATTGTAGGGATTTAATAGATTTAATCGATAGTTGACAGACTAAATAGATTTTGATTCATATACTTTAGGGATTTAGTAGATTCAATCGATCGTTCAGGGACTAAATAGACAATTTGACGATAGTTTAGGGATAGAAAGTGTAATAAACCCTATAATTTAATAGAGTTAATATTTTAGAGAATTTTAAAAACTTTTGAACCTTCTTCATGAATTGTGTGATGCAATCAAACCTTAGGTGTGATACTAAAGGATTTTAGGAGTGATTCCTAAACCTATCTTTTTCATTCTCTTCTCTTCCTTTCTTTTTTTGAATTTACTATTTTCGGATTACTATTCACAGCCCTCTAAAAGTGCGCTTTTCAACCTCAAAACCCCATCCAATCACCCCCAAATCAACCCTAATCCCTTTCTCTACCTATTAGCCTTCAATTTAACCCTTAAAATCCTAAATTACTCATTGTTTAGGCCGTCAAATAACCTCTGTTTTCAAAATCCAGCATTGTCCCTACTCGTCCTACAACAACTTTCTGATTTAAATGTACTTTAAGAAGGTTATGACTTGCAATGGCTATCCTGTTTTATATTCTAAAATAGGTTCATATGGTCCAAACAGGTTGTAGCTGTAGAACTTATAATCTTCTTTGTGTTTGTTGTGAGGAATAAGAGTGTGGGACTGGATTATATATCCTAGTCAATACTGAATTTTCACGTTTAGATATAAAAGTGGACTTTTGGATTAACAGTCCTCCCAAACTGTATATCCACCATTTGAGGGACTATTGAGTCCCTCAAGGATGGTGGGATACAAAAATGGGGGATTGATGGGGGTCTAGATTTAGCACTTAAAATATCAAAATATCCTCAAACTATAGTCAGCACACCATGTAATCCATGTCTAATGATTTCAAATAAACATGGGATATGATATGATTCTATTAATCGCTTCTTAATCCAGGAGCATTCCAGACATGGGATAGAACATATAATCCTAAAGGATTGGTAATCAAAGAACATTTAATCATGGACTAATAGTACCATGTAATCTAGTCCAACTTGTCCAAATAATCAAAATTCAGAACTGAGTTACATAAGTTACTTGGTTACCTTAATTTCTGCTTTCATCAAGGATTAGAAAGAACTGAAGCTGATGGTGCTGTGGAAGCATGGTTGTTGATTGTCGAAGAAGATGCCGTTGCATATGTAAAGTTGTAGTTGATGTTTGTATCCACCTCCATCAATCCCTCCAAAACCTTAACCACAAGATACATGGAAGGCCTTCTCGACTGATCATTCTGCAAACACCAAGCTCCAATCTTTATCATCCTGACCACCTCCTCAGCCTGATATTGCTTGACTCCTTCATCCATGTTTTCCACCATATAGTTGATACTCAGCTTTCTCCCTCAACACTTGAAGCAGATGTTTTCTAGATTCTGACTGTGTGCTGTCAAAGTTTCTCTGGCCACTAACTATCTCAAGAAGAACAATTCCAAAGCTATAAATATCAGCTTTGATGGTGACTCTTGTTGCTTGTCGCCACTCTGGAGCAATATATTCAGGAGTTCCTCTCATTGTGGTCAGAACATGGCTTTCGTCTCTGTTTATCAACTTGGATAACCCAACATCAGAGATTTTTGGCATTAAAATCTTCATCCAAGAGAATGTTTTGTAGCTTTATATCGAGGTGAATTATTCTCTGCCGGCTTCATGCGGGTAAGCCAACCCTTTGGCTATGTGAAATATAATCTTCTTCTGAGCTTGCCAATTGAGGCAAGGTCTCTGGTTATTCCAGAAAATCCAGCTATCCAAAGAGCCATTAGTCATATAATCGTATACTAGAAGCCTGCAAGCTTTTTCTGCACAAAACCCAATCAACCTCACAACATTAGCATGGTGTATGTGTCTAAGTATCTCAACTTCAGCAAAGAATTCCCCCATCCCTTGGCCCAATTTATCCAAACGCTTTGCTGCAATCTGAGTGCCATCTTCCAACATCCCTTTGAACACAGACCTCCCAATCTCTCCTTAAAATCTTCTGTTGCAACACATAGCTGTTCATATGAAAACCTCACTAGACTTCCTGGAACTTGCTTCATACAGTCCTCCCCGTCCTCTGAGCAGCTTGGGCGTGAAATCACAAAGCATGTAACAATTGCAACAACAAAAATTAAAAGGGCACCAGCACATGACAATGCTATTATTGCGTTTAAATTTCTTAGATTTCTTGAAAGTGAAGCAGGTGGACAAGTGTCAGGCACAGTGCCTTGTCCATTTGCTGCCTAATAGGGAATTTGGACCTTGCCAAATGTTGCAGATGCGAAACTGCGGTTTGGGATTTGCCCTTCTCTAATTGTCAATACCGTGGATGGGATATAACAATAGCCATCTAAAACATTATTGTTGTACCTGAAAAAGACTGCACCACAGGAACAAGTTAGCAGACAGATCTCTTTGCATCTCTCTATGTCACTGGTATTTGGAAATCCAGCATCTTCATCGATGAGGTTGAAGTAGCTTACATTTCTAACTTCAACAAGATAGTTGAAGTTAGTGCTTCTGGTCAAAGGGAGGTGGGCAAGACAAAGAAGTAATCCTAGAGCAACCCATATAGGGTATTTGAAGCTGAGTCTGTTGCTGATGTTTTCCATTTTGGCTCTGTGTCTGCTCAAAATATCGAACCCAATCAATGCCTATGGGACAACTACACTGGCCTTGTCTGCATAAGCCATATTCACCACAGTGGCAAGGATGTTGACATTCACCTAAATCATGGGTAATCATATCAACAATCTCCCTCCACCCAATGGCATTACTGTGATGGAATATCTTCAAATGCCCATCACTACCTAATTTTACATATGCAGTGCTAACAGTGGAGGAAAATTGATGGGATTTATTTTAAACATTGATTGAGATGTACCAAAATTCACAAGGAAACCTCGTTGAAGCTCTGCATGGTACGGTCCTCTGCTAGTGGTAGAGGTTTGATCTGGCACCAACTGATTATACATTTGTGGTTGACCCTTACCTCCCATGTATGTAGCAAAACCGGTAGCCAATTTCAATGTGGCAAAGTACAAACCACGAGCCCATAAGTTTGAGGAACTTGAAATGAGTTTTTGATCCTCATATAACTGCAGCCCAACAAGCAATGTATTCGTGGGGTAATCAAAAGACTGCCAAACAATTGCTCCTTCGTTGTTTAATAGAACAAAATTACCCCATGCTGTCATGTTCATTCCCACCACAGACTTGCCTAATGTATTGGTTGACCACACGTGGTCTCCATCCGAATTTTGCAGTACTAATTCTCCATCTACTGTAAGTTGTAGCGCCACGCCTTCTTTCACAGGATGGCCTACATTTGTTGACCAAACTACACTGTGATTGCCTCCACCAACAATGGCAACTGAGAACAAGTAATAGGTGCAACTGCCGAAGCAGTAGAATCCACAAACAAACTCAACACCTCCCCTTCTTGAGAAGATTGCTCTCACGGTTGTTGAGCTGTCTTCACTGACGAGACTCCTACCATTAGAATCATTGTCGTACCAAATTGAGGGAAAACTTGAATTGAGGTAGAACATGGGACCAATGATGGAGGTAAGGAAGAAGATCCAGCCGCCTCAACAGAAGTTTGGGCAACATTTTGAGCTAAACACACTGAAAACAAATGAGCAGAACAAAACTATGATTAATCCAGCCATGATCTCTGATGAATTACTTTCTCGCTCTTTGGTTGCTAGCTTTATAAAGAGTTACCAGAGTAAACTTGGGGGTGGGAGAACAAAAGTCAGCACAAGTCAAGTCTTATAAAGGAGGTGGAGCAATTTTCTACAGGTTCTGTGGGCAGAGATTGACCAATGAGCCCATGTGAATGTCAATGTGTATCACAACTTCCAGGTAAATGAGCATGCCTGTAGACAGAGAGGTACATATGTATACATTTGCGTAATGATGGATGGAATAAGTCTATGTACACCGAATTAAACCACAAAAAAATAAATAAATAAATAATACACAATGGAGCTTACCTCTGATGAAAATAATGAGGCTAAGGATACCTCTGATAGGCCTGATCATGCTAACGTGTACATTCCTGGTACTTTTATATGGTTTAATTCCATTATGGAACAAATTCTTAGTTTCTCACCCACTATTTGTCCATTATGCAAAAAAATAATACTAAAATAAAAATAAAATTAAATAGAAATTAAATAACACTCAGTTTAATGAATATGCAAGTCTTTAGAATTGAAACAATTCAAAAAATTCTGTTTTTAAATAAGAGAAGTTAAAATGATTTACTTCCCAATTTTTCAACTAATATAGGTTTTCTTAATTTTGAATTTTGTTAATATACAAAATCTAGGTGTCGTTTGATAACACTTACGTTTTCAGTTTTCTGTTTATATTTACAAAAATTTTAAAAACTCAAATAAAAACTTGTTTGGTAAATTTTTGATTTATAAATCAGTAGTCTCAGTTTATAAATTTGGCCAAAAAATATAAACTCAAAAAATGTGTTTCCGTTTTGAGTTTTGAGTTTTTTTTTTTTTTTACCACCCAACACTAGCCACCACCCGCCACCATTTTCCACCACCGTCTTCCGCCACCACCACCCACCCACCACCACCACCACCACCTGCCAGCACCACTCACCACCCACTTGCCACCACCAGCCACCACCCACCTGCCACCTACTCACCACCACCACCCACCCCTCGCCGCCACCCACCTGCCATCCACCCGCCACCACCCGCCACCCGCCACTACCATCCACCGCCTGTCACCACCACTCAGCACCCACCTGCCACCACCATCCACCACCAGCCACCTACCCGCCACCACCACCAACCACCTACCACCTACCACCTACCCGCCACCACCACCCACCACCCACCACCACCATCACCCACTACCCACCCGCCACCCACCTGCCACCACCACCCACCGCCACCACCACCACCACCCGCCACCCACCTGCCACCACCACCCACCACCACCACCACCACCCACTCGCTACAACCCACCACGCGCCACCGTTACCTACCCATCCACCACCACCACCACCACCACCACCCGCCATCCGCCACCCATCCGCCACCACCACCCACCACCCGCCACCACCACCACCACCCACTCGCTACCACCCACCACCCGACACCGTCACCCACTCACCCACCATCACCACTCACCATCTACTCGCCACCACCACCCACCCGCCATCCGCCACCCACCTGCCACCACCACCCACCACCACCCACTCGCTACCACTCACCACCTACCCGCCACCACCACCCACCCGCCACCACCCGCCATCCGCCATTCACCTGCCACCACCACTCACCACACGCCAAAACTACCACCACTACCCACTCGCTACCACCCACCACCCGCCACCGTCACCCACCCACCCACAACCACCACCACCCACCCACCACCATCCACCACCACCCGCTACCCACCACCTAAGTTATACGGACGCGGGTACGAGGATCGGGTGCGGGTGCGTATCTAGGGGTCAGACACTTCAAAATTAAAAATTAAGGATACGCGGATATGTATCCAAATTTGGATACGGGTACGGGGATACGTTAAATATATATATTTTTTTTAAATATAGTTATTAAGATGAGTTATTTTATATAAATAACAAATAATTATTTTACATATATATGTTTATTTATTTTTATTAATATATATAAGTATATATTATCTTATAAATATATTATATGTTATATAATAATTATTATATAATATATAATAATAATTGTTATTATTATAGTTATTATAATAATAGTTATTCACTATTATTATTTTATATAGATATATGCGAATAGATATAGATAATAGTTATTATTATAGGTATTATAATAATAGTTATTAACTATTATTATTTTATATAGATATATACGAATATAGATTTGAATCAAGAGACAGGGACGAGAGAGAGAGAGAGAGAGAGAGAGAGAAGCGCAGCAAAGGAAGCGATCGATCGATCGATCGATCGCGCTTGCGATCGCGAGGGAGAGAGAGAAAGCGAGAGAGAGAGAGAGAGTCGTCTGGGGGTGTTCGGCTGTTCAATCGACTGACGGAGCTTCGATCTTCGACTGGATCGCCGGATGGAGCTTCGACTGGATGGAGCTTCGACTGGATCATTCGATCAGGTTATCTCTTGCTCTCACCTCTTTCGTTTCTTTTGCTGTGAGCCGTGTCCGATAGAGAATAGACGAATCCGACACAGATCCCACACCCGCACCCGTGTCGTGTCGTGTCATTTCGACACGAGTACTTCGCCCCAAAGTGGCGAGTCCATGTAACACAGCCACCACCCACCGTCACCACTTTCCACCACCGTCTTCCGCCGCCACTTGCCACCACTTGCCATTTCTCACTCTTTTTTATATTTTAAATTTTTTTTAAACATTTTGTTAATTACCAAACGCATTTGTAGTTTATGTTTTTCTAAAAATAAGCAAAAAATAAACAAAAACCAATTTATAAAATTTTTGAAAATATAAACTGAAAACGTAAACGTTACCAAACAAAAGATAACTTTAAAGGTAAGACAAGTAGTAGAGGATAGGAGATGGTGAGACCGTTTCTTCCCCACAAGACAAGTTTTGGATTCACCACTAAATGTAAATTGGTGAAGCATCTGAGTGTATTTAAGATAAAATTTTCAAAACCAATTTAGTCCTTGATTTCCTATTTTCTATTGTTGTTAAGAATTTTGACTGCAATCCCAATATTTAATGAAAATTCGAATGTCAAAACTTCCATCAGATTTTAATGCTCAACTGTCCTTGAAATTTTTAGGCTTCGGCTCTAAAGAATGAGAATCAACTATATGGCCAATGATAATTCCAAGTCTACTACTCTTCCTTTTGGCCGGCACTAATGGTCGATAGAAGCTATCAATAGTTTTTTTTATGAACCGCGCTTTTAGCGTAAATTTTCTTCTAAACTCACTCTTTAGAACCACGGTTTTTTGCCAAAAATTTTTTATGAACCGCGCTTTTAGCGTAAATTTTTTTTTTAATTTCAATTTTACTG
Organism: Camellia granthamiana; assembly: GCA_036172215.1. NCBI lineage: Eukaryota > Viridiplantae > Streptophyta > Magnoliopsida > Ericales > Theaceae > Camellia > Camellia granthamiana. Next base: position 51,232,953 of record CM069911.1, read on the forward strand.
AACTCTAAAGAAAAAATTTTCGTTCTTTTGTTTATGTTGTCATTGTTTTGGTGATAATATATTTCAGAATAATTTTTTTGGTTAAAATTCTTTTACTAAAACTGTTCTCATGTTAATTTTTTTTCTTTCCTTTTGTCTTTATTTTGAGTTAGAATGTGTAATTCAGCATTTTTTTTTGGTTTGACTAAAGTAAATTTATTTTGTTTTTTCTTGTGTTTGTTTTGGGTTAGAAGGTAATAATGTAATTCATAAATTTTTTGAGCTTTAGTAAAGCCGTTTTGATGACAATTTTTTTTTATTATTATTATTTCTTTGTTTTGGGTTAGAAGGTGTTATTCAGTAATTTGTTTGGGCTTTAATAAATCCGTTTTCATTTAAATATATATATTTTTTCTTTTGTCTTTATTTTGGGTTAGAAGGTGATAATGTAATTCATAAATTTCTTTTCACTTTACTAAAGCCATTTTCATGTGAAGTTTTTTATTTTTTATTTTTTTCTCTTGTCTTTGTTTTGGGTTAGAATGTGTTATTTAGAATTTTGTATTGAATGATGTATTGAATATAGGTGAAATATACAAACACATCTTATAATAAGTATATGAAACGAAAAGCATCACTATGCATTATGTGTTGACCATAGATCATATCCTAGCCTAGTTAAATGGGAGCTTCTATTTATACAACAACAAAAAATTTGCTCACAACCCTTATTTTTCAAAACTTTTTATTACAGTTTATTCCCATCTAAAATTACGAAAAAGTACCAAAACCCTAAAAAACTAAAAACACTAACTTTTCTTACACCCACCCCTTCATCACCACCACCTCCACCTACTGAAGCCACCCCCCAACCCCTCCCCATCGCTACCCTTCTCCTCCTTTTCTAAATTTAAAATCACTCTCTCTCTCTCTCTCTCTCTCTCTCTCTCACACACACACACACACACACACACAAATGGAGTAAGGCTAGGAGGAGGGGTAGCATGGTGGAGGTGGCTAGGTCACTGTGCAGGGGATGGGGGGCTAGGTTGCGATGGATGGGGGCTGGGGGATGGACAGTGATGGAGGGGTGCTGGAGAGGACTGTTTGCGGTGGTGGGAGGGCTGGAGGGGTTGCTTGCGGTGATAGGAGGGTTGCTGGTCGGGGAGGGTGAAGGGGTTTGTAGTTGCCGCGTGCCCGCGGGGGGGGGGGGGGGGGGGGGGGGGGTTGTGTTTGGTGGTGGCAACTATGGAGGTCAAAGGTGGTGGTTGGGGTGGGATAGAGTTAGGGCCTGAAAGAATAAAGGTGTAATGAGACGTTGGGGGATTAGGGATGAGGGTAATGATGGGGAGTGTAAAGAAATAAAATGAAACTTTTAAATTTTGAAGAGAAGATTAATTAGCAAATGGTTGTAAAGAGTTTTTTTGTGGTGTAATTAGAAGCTCCATAGGTTATGCCTCCATGCTAATCAGCTTAAAAGTTTGTTATATGTTAGAAATATGTACTTACAAAAGGAAGTAAAGAAGTTGCTTCCCTATTTTACATCATTTCACTATGAACTGAGGTACAGAGTCATTATAAAGATGCTGAATGGAACCAAGCTCATTGTAATTTGTATTTAGTCAAATAACAAGTTGATTCCTTCAAAATCACCACACAAACCCACAGAATATCATATTGGGTGGGATATGCCAAAATCGTTATTGTAAATAATCACCATTTGTGGCTTCAAAGACCATTAAGAATGTCATTAAACATCAAAACCCACATCAAAAATTGTTGAACTTCACAGATAATCATTTAATTTTCCTGGCCCAACAAAACCCATTAAAATTTCAAGTGAAAACACAAGAATTCAGAGCTAACTTTACAAACAAATACATAATTGCAGTATACTTGGAGACATGGATGATGGATATACATCAACAAGCATACACATGTAGATATATACACATACAAATAGAAACATACACATATCAGAAAATGCAAAATTTCAGAGAGAGAGAGACCTTTCTTGACCAGCAGTGTCCCAAATTTGAGCTTTGATGACCTTGCCATCAATGTTGAGGCTTTTGGTAGCGAACTCAACCCCAATAGTGGACTTGGATTCCAGATTAAATTCGTTCCTCGTAAACCTCGAGAGAAGGTTCGATTTACCCACACCTGAATCACCAATCAAAACCAACTTGAACAAGTAATCATATTCATCTTCAGCTCTATACCCTGCCATCTCTCTCTCTCTCAATTTGCGTTGGTTTAAGGGCTGTTTGGTTTGATTTTGGGCGTTTCTTGAAATTTGTTGAAGTGGAAAATGGTAGAGAATGTTGTCGGGGTTAACTAGCTAGATTCTTGGAGTTAATGCTCTAAATAGTAATTACCCTTAATAATTTGGGTCTTTTTAGTGAAAATTTAGAGCATGCTCATAAGTGTCATCAAAATAACAAAAAATTAAAATATAGCTAATGAATCGTCAAATGCTTCCTCCATCAGTCTCAACAAATTTTTTCTAAATTAATATTTTGTTAAATTTGTTACAATACGTCAACAATAAAGCACTGTTCATTCGTTACATGATTTTTTATTATATTTTCTGGAGCAAAACTAGGCCAAAATGTTTAAACCGATCGTCCACCCGGATGTTCCGTGAATGCTTGTAGCAAAAGAAGAAAAAATGCCAAAAATTACTCTAACCGATTGACCAGCCAGCTGGTCGACCGATCAACGGCAAATTTTTTTTTTTTCATTTTTGTATTTTTTAAGAATTGTTTGGGTGTCACCTCATCAATTTAATAAAAAAAGAAAGAATAAAAAATGTAATAACAAAATAATATTTTAATAGGATTGAGTTATAATAGAGAATTTGATGCAGTGAGTGACTAGCTAAAATAACAAAATAGGTTTTTCAACTTTAATTTGACTAAAAATTTTAAGAGGCTGATAATGATGCTCTTAGGGCATCCACAATGGGATAGCCAAAATTGTTTGTTAAAGTGTGTTATATGACAAAAAGTGATAAAAGTGGGGCCAAAAAATGTTTGTTAAGATGTGTTAAGAGTTTGTTAATTTTAGAGAGTGAGTGGTGGTGCAATGGATGTGTTAAGGGGTGTGTCAAATATATATATATGTGTGTGTATATAATAAATAAAATAAATAAATAATTTAGTTTAATCAAAAATTTCAAACCCAAAATTAAATTTTAAGTCCAACAAAAAAAAAAATCCATTGACCGGGTCAACCAGCCAGACATCCGGCCGGTCAACCCGCCAGTCATCCCCGATCACAAACAACACACTTCCTGCGCTAGCTAAAGCGCTAGCCGCAGTTGACAAACTCTTTAACACACCACTAACACACACGCTAACTCATCCATTGCAGCACCTAACAACATTTCATGATCTCTAAAATTTAGCAACTGACGCTAAAACTCCCCTTAGCAGCTCTGCGGATGCCCTTAGCTAGCTAGATTCTTAGAGTGAATGCTCTAATCTAAATAGTAATTACCCTTAATAATTTGGGTCTTTTTAGTGAAAATTTATATTTTAAATATAATTATTTATTAAAATACGGTACTTATCAAATTATTTGTGAAATTCATCACTCCTTAAAATATGAATAAATTACACTAAGTTCTTTTTGAAATTTGAAAAAAAATAATAAATTTTATAATTTTAACATAATTTTATTAAGTTTTGTTAAACTGTTAATTTATATAACATTTGATTTAATTTTTATCAATAATTTGTTAGTTATGTACATAAAAATTAATATTATCATTTCTTTTAGGGACACTTTTTCATAAATCTCTTTTCATTTACTTATATTTCATTTAGTCCACATCATTTTCTTATATTCCAATAAGTCCTTTGGGTGACATAGTTACCAAAATACCCCTAATAATATTCATATTTACAATGTGAATTCAATGTGAATATTCACACCATCAATGTGAATGTTAATATTGTCAATGTGAACATTCACACGTCAATGTGAATATTCACATACCTAATTGCTAACCGTTCAAAAATATTTGTAAGGGTATAAAATACCTTAAATATGAAAATTAGGATTTGGTAAATCAAATATCCAAATAATACGACTTATTATAATATAAGAATATCGTATGGACTAATTGGGATACAAACATTTGAAAAAGAATTTTTCAATAAATTTCCCTTTCTTTTATATGAAAATATATATTGTATGTTGTTAATTTTTATATTTTTTTCACTATTTGTATTTATAGCGACCACGGTCTTTTCCCAGTTAGTTGTTGTATCCGGACTTATGTTCCGTAGATTCCGTTGTCATATAATTGTTGTTGTCGTCCTTTATTTTCTCATTTTGAGTTATAGGATGTGTTGGGCAGGTTTGTTTCAGGTTGATTGGGTTCGGAAACCAAGTGTTGCTGTCCAGTTTTTGGGTTGGTCGCTCGAGCGAGAGTTTGGTCGCTCGAGCGAGGGTTGAGTTTTGTCTCTGGTGGCTCGAGCCAGGAGTTCTTCGCTCAAGCGAGCGATTGCGTCTAGTACAGACCTGAAAGTTGTGTTTCTTCGCTCGAGCGAGCGAGGTGTATGTTTTCGAGTTCTTCGCTCGAGCGAGCATTCCTTCGCTCGAGCGAGCTTCTGGATTGCAGACCTGTAGCATTATGTTCTTGGCTCGAGCGAGCTTTTCTTCGCTCGAGCGAGGCTTTCTTGTGTCTGGTCGCTCGAGCGAGCCTGTCAGATTTAAATAGGCAGCAGGGGGTTTTAAATCACTTTTTCATCCTCTTTTTGATTCCAAAACCCTAGGTTCGTCTTCTCTCTCTCTACACACCTTCTCTCTTAGGTTTGATCTACTTAGAGTGTGTTTCTACCCTAGATCCTTTATTAAAAAGATAGAGTGAGTCGAGGGCTTTATTTTCATCGGAACGTTTGTGGATTTGGAGCACTTTGGATTTTGGGTCGTCATCTCCATCTTCTCCATTCGAGTTCTTTGCTTCGAGGTAGGGATTTCCTACTCCATATTATAGGTTTTGTTCTGAGTTTTGGTATTTCGATATGTTGGGGGTATTTTGGTAATTTTGGGAAAACCCTAGTTGTGGTATTAAATTAATTTGTATAATTAATTTAGGAAAATTGGGGGAATTTAGTTGAATTCATGGAATTGGGTAATTATAAGCTTAAATGGTGTAGTTGGTTAGTTTAATCATACATCTTTGAAATTGTTGAGTTTGTGTTTATCGTACATTTATTTCCTGTTTAGAAATAACTGTTTTGGGCTATCGGTGGAGGATAGTCGTAATTGTTGTAGACATTGCATGTGGATTAGGGAAAACTGAAACTAATCACATTGGTTAAGTCATTAATTTTGACTGTTGAATTAATACAGAAAATACATGTATTGATTGAGTATTGTATATGACAAGTGTTTGATACATTGTATATGCATATTGTTTGGGAGGAGATAGGGGATGTACTCCACGGTTTGGGAGGAGATAGGGGATGGACTCCTAAACCGGATATTGTTTGGGAGGAGATAGGGGATGGACTCCATTAGCACCACTTATATGTGTGCTTATTGAATTATGGAAGTATTTTCATATGTTATTGATGCATCACTAAAATGTGTATCAAATTGGAAGTATGAAAGTGTTTTGGTACGAGCCTTAGTCTCATTTGTTTTGTTGATGTTGGAAGTAATGTTAATGTGAGATGTAGTCTCACTATTATAGTTTGGCCAGGTTCTGAGCCATATTGGTTTAAATGAAAAGTTACACGAATAACGAGAAGTGAAACGTGTCATAGACATTAGTGTCATGAGATTGTAAAATGATGAAATTGAATGTCTTGTGTTAACCATCTATCGAATGCTATTGCTTTATTCAATGCTTATATCTGGTTTAGTATTTTTCTACTGGGCTGTGGCTCACCCTATACGGGAACATCATTTTCAGGTCCAGGTGATGTGCTACCTCCAAGAAGTTAGCTTGGAAGGATTTAGAGTTGAAGACTCAGTTTAGATTAGTTGTTATTTGCTTTATTTGATATTACATGTAAACACTCAAGCCAAGGGCTTAATTTGTAAATGAGTTAGTACTCATATTTTTGTGTCCAAGTATTGGCTTGGAAAGATGTAAGCCCGTAGGGCATTTACTTTATTTATTACATGTAATGTCTTTTAATAAGATTACACTGATGAATGGAATAATACTTGTTTTCTTATAATGATGCATGTTGATGTTATATATTATGGGTTTAATTTTGAGGGCGTTATAGTATTAGTTTGAATTCATTAAATTTTACTAAAAGGGAGGTGAAAATAATAAAAATATATATAATTTATTATATATTTTTTAAAAATTTCAGAGTTAGTCAATGTAACTTACCCTTAAAGGAATTCTAATATACACAGCCTTAAAAAGAATGTACCATATACACTCTTAATTATATCATTTTCTTCTTTATTTATGACATTATTTTAGTTATACTTCATATTGTATTTAGTTATGGTAATTTTTTTTTCTTTTAATTATAACTTAAAAAGTATAAAATTATATTATTTTTATTTTTAATTATAAGATACATATGATATACAAACTTTAAAGGGTGAATACCATAATCTTTCTCACCCTCAAAAATATTGATTAGTAGTCAAAATTTTATGTTGGGAGTCAAATGCTAGCTTGACGTTATACCTAACGTGATAATCTTAAAATTACAAATTAAAATACACAGTTTTTCTTCAAATCTAAAAAAAAGAAGAAGAAAAGGCATATTTTTTCTTAAAATCACAAGTTGAGCATAAATCATTACTATAAATAGTGTTGGGTCAATCCCACATCGACTAGAGAATGATTCTCACTTCTACCTTATAAGTGCACTGGCCCCCTCCACTTGTCAATAGGCCCTTCTCCCCGATGAGGAACAAAACTGTGAGGCTTCGTCTAAAGCCGACAATATATTTGACGGGGCGTGAGAGGACAAGCGTCGCGAAATTTAGTGCTAGAAGGAGGGCTGTCCGGCAAACTTTCCCCCTATTGCGGCCTAGTCCGCTGGGGGTTTTGTTGGGTTAATCCCACATCGACCAGGGAAGAACTCCCACTTCCACCTTATAAGTGCACCGGCCTCTTCCACTTGTCAATAGGCCTTTTCCTCCGAGGAGGAACAAAATCGTGAGGCTCCAGCCAAAGCGGACAATATATTGACAGGGCGTAAGAGTATAGGCGTCACGAAATTTGGCGTTAGAATGAGGGTTGTCCAGCAAACTCTCCCACTATTGCAGCCCAGTCCGCTGGGGTTATGTTGGGTCAATCCCACATCGACCAGGAAGGGACTCCCACTTTCACCTTATAAGCGCACTGGCCCACTCCACTTGTCAATAGGCCTTTTCCCTCAAGGAGGAACAAAACCGTGAGACTCCAACCAAAGCAGACAATATACTGACGGGGCACAAGAGGACAGGCATCGCAAAATTTAGCGCTAGAGGAAAGGCTGTTCGGCAAACTCTCTTGCTGTTGTGGTCGAGTTCGCTGGGGGGTTATGTTGGGTCAATCCCACATCGACCAGGGAGGGACTCTCACTTCCACTTTCTAAGCGCACTGGCCCCCTCCACCTATCAATAGGCCTTTTTTCCCGAGAAGAAACAAAACCGTGAGGCTCCAGCCAAAGCTGGCAATATATTAACGGGGCGCGAGATGACAAGTGTCGCGAAATTTGGCGCTAGAAGGAGGGCTGTCCGGCAAACTCTTCCGTTGTTGTAGCCCAGTCTGCTGGAGGGTTATGTTGGGTCAATCCCACATCGACCGGGGAGGACTCCCATTTCCACCTTATAAGCGCATTGGCTTCCTCCACCTGTCAATAGGCCTTTTCCCCTGAGGAGGAACAAAACAGTAAGGCTCCAGCCAAAGCGGACAATATATTGATAAGGTGCGAGAGGACAAGTGTCGCGAAAGAGCCAAATTTCGTGACGCCTGTCCTCCCGCTGTTGCGGCCTAGTCCGCTGGGTGCCCCATCAATATCTTGTCCGCTTTGGCTAGAGCCTCACGGTTTTGTTCTTCCTCGGGGAAAACGCCTATTGACAAGTGGAGGGGGCTAGTGCACTTATAAGGTGGAAGTGAGAATCCCTCCCTGGTTGATGTGGGATTGACCCAACATAACCTCCCAGCGGACTGGGCCGCAACAGCGGGAGAGTTTGCCAGACAACCCTTCTTTTAGATCCAAATTTCGCGATGCTTGTCCTCTCGCGCCTCGTCAATATATTGTCCGCTTTGGCCGGAACCTCACGGTTTTGTTTCTCCTCGGGGGAAAAGGCCTATTGACAAGTGGAGGGGGTCAGTGCACTTATAAGGTGGAAGTGGGAGTCCCTCCCTGGTCGATGTGGGATTGACCCAACAAATAGCAAGTTTAATTCACACATCTTTTTTCTTAGTATTTTTTTGTGCTAGAGTTTTTAATCCTTACCATTACTGAATCACCATACACATAAAATGGATAAAACTAGGTTAAATTACTATAGAAGTTTTTATTGCCAAATTCTAAAAATTCAACAAAAAAGTGAACTTAGTCTAAAGTTTTTTACTAGTAAAGATTAGAATACCAGTAATTATGGAAGGGGAAATATTGATATATTCACTGTAATTTATACGTTGCCTTATTTTAGGTTATTTCATTTTTAGTGTTTTTATTTTTATTTTTAGTTAAAGTAGTTTATTTTTGGGTGAAGTATCAATAAATCTCAAAATGTGATCTTGCAAACTAGTTAGTCTGTCTTTTTTTCTTATGAACCCAAATGTCCCATTAAAGTTGAAATTATACAAAAGGTAGTCACTTACATGTTTGGGTTTAATTTTTGAAGGATAAAAGTGAGTTTATCCAATTGTGAAATTATACATTTGGACAATTCACACTATAGAGGTTTTGCATTTTCTTTGATTTTGGAACAATCCCACATTACAAATAAGGGCGTAACATTCAAATGTAATATTCGAATAAGGTAATACTTCAATGTAATACTAAAAAAAAACTTATGAGTGTACTTTTTCCAAATGTAATGTTGTAGGAATTGGGAATGTTGTTGCGCAACTTGCACATCAGCAACTGTTGTGCGGCGAAATGGGCCCATTCAACTGAGATACGGTACGGCTTGAGTATATATTAAGTACGTCTAGGTACGCCAAAAATTAAGAAGAAAAAACTTGGGTACGTGTTTCATATACCCGATACGTATGCAGAAGTACTATACGAGGTACCATACGCCGGTAAGTACCCGGTACGAATACGGCATGTTATTCGAAGTATCCATGCTTAGATCATGGTGTGTCTTGATTAGAGAATTGTCTTATTATAGTTATGTATAGTTGGTTGGAGAGGAAGGTTGATCCAGACATATTTGTTTTTTTAGATTTTCTAGATGACGTGATTGGCTAATGTCTGCTTTGTTCTCCCCTAGTTGGGGTTGTCATTTTGTATTCTTTTCATTATCTTGATGCTTTCTAATAATAATTACTTATTTATCAAAAAATTTAGTGGCCTCAATGCAAGTCACTATGTCTTTTCATATTACAAACCATTCCCTATTATATCAGCTTTTTACCTACCCCAAAAGCCCCAAAATTAGTTTTCCGACAAAAAATTTCATTAGCACATATATGCAAACCTGCCAACTAATTAATTTTCAAATACAGTGACTTCGAACCTAAGAGCATGGACACGCAAAACGACATGAATACGACACGAACACGCTGACACACCAATTTTTAAAAAATGCACGACATGACACGTGGGGGACACGCATGAAATATATAATTTTATATATTTATTATATGTTATATATATGAATATATCATTTAAAGATAATAAAAAATGCAATATGACACTAATTCTTATAAGTTTATTTTATTATTTTATCTTTAATTATTTTGTTCAAACTTATAATTAGTTTCACCTGCGTCTAATCGATACACACGTGTGTTTAAGAGATAAACACATATGTCTTCCAAGTGTCCAAATATTGTCCGGGTCTTTAAAAATAATTAAAATTTGGACATATTTTGAAGAGTATCAGACACGTGTCGGGGAAGTATCCAAAGAGTGTCGGTGTACGACACGGATACATCACCTTCTTAGAAGTGTCCGTGCTTCTTAGATTGAACAAATTTCCAGATAAAATGCCCCTACCGTTTTATTCCACATTTTCAAATCATGAACTTCCAAATCCTCCACAACCTTAGACCAATACAAAGTCAATTACAGTAACATTATTCTAAGCATCTAGTGTTCACCAGTCTGGTATTAGAGCAAGTACACCTGTCCCTACATCGAAATCTCCATTGAGAACCAAAAAAGCACCATATGCCATCTTCATAACCCAATCATTATTTTTGCCACAGCAAGGATTACATAATTCCCTGAACAGGTCCTACATAGCCCATAAAAGCAGGCAAAAGCAGCTTAAAATCTGACCAAGTTAGTCCTTAAGTTTCCCTACGTCATCCTAAGTAGATGCAGATCTTCCTAAACCGGAAAGTCCATAAACTTGGTAAACTTTCCTCTCTTTGCCCCAAGCCAAGCCCTAGATCCTTCTGATCAATTTGGCACAGCACAATGGCTCCGTTCCCAAACTTCAGCCCACAGCCAAGACCAGTTCTATGCAACCTAACAAAATTTTGTTCATAGGAAAAAACCTAGCTACAACCATAAATGAGCTGACCAGTGGATTGCTCAATAACTGTTGGATATACATTGTTGGGTGATATACATTGTTGGGCCCCCTTCCCAACAGCTTAAGCTTTTGGGACTATTGGTGATTCAACATGGTATAAGAACTCATGTTGCGAGAGGTCTGCAGTTCAAATATCTTTGTTTGCATTTGGTCACCGTTTGCATTCTTTATCTCTCGTTGACATGTTTTCTTCTCTCTATGCATGGATATTTGCATCTCCACATGCAAGACAAGGTTGCATGTGGAGGAGGGAGTTAGATAGCTTAATATACGTTATTGGGGGCATAACCTACCTAACAACTCAAGTTTTTGGGACAATTAATGATCTAAGATTAACAAGCTCTAAAACTACCGAGCATAATTCATTAATCTCACAAGCAACTCAAGCAAGTTTCTACTAAACTTAATCTTATTTCATGTAAAATTGGAGTTGCTTGGTAGCTTATCAAACCAAGGTCAATCCAAGTTGAAAAATTGAGCTAACAAAATGATCAACAGACATATCAAGTATTGTATTTGGATCTTCAAAGTAATTAAAATACTATCTATCAGTCATAAAGGAACTTGCCAACCAAGATAGCAATTATAACCACCAACCCAACGCATTGATGCTATTTTTTATTGCTTTTCCATAAATGTTGTCAATTTTTTGTACATTATATTTCTCTTTCAACTTGTTTTTGAGTCCAGAAAAACTGTGACCCTAATATAGTGCAGCTGCGCTGCCATGAATGCAACTAAAAATGAATTCACAAAAGAATGGTGCAATTAAGCAACAAAGTTGCAGCATTTGTGCATTAACAACTAAAAATGTATTATGCATGAACCAAGACATACTCCTTGATTAAAAACAATGTTACAGAAAAGGCTCATGTACCTGAATTGTAGGCCTATAGCTCTTCTCAAGAACAAATAGTTGTCAAATTCACAAAGTAATATAATAGGCAAATAATTTTGACCATGAGGTAAAAATGAAAAAGTCTGAACCAACTACAAATATAAGCCTACAAGCACAATAACCAAGATAGAACCTAAAAAACAAATTTAAGGCTACAACGAGCAAAATGTAGTTTAGAACTGCTAGTTTAGTTGCCAAGAAAATGGAAATTTTTTCAACACAACAGAGCAGGGAAAAGAATTTAGAATTGCATGGAAATGCTTGGAAACATTGTAAAGTCTATTAATGAAAGAAAACCATATGATTAGATAATAAATATGTTTTACACTAGATATCCCTCCACATAAAAGGACAATAAGGTCAAATAACAAATAAGTGAAAGGAAAATAGGATACCCTGAAACCCAGTGTCAGGATGTATAGCACAATACCCAACAACCAAACCAAATAAGGCTTGTTTGCATGTTAATTAGGTGGGGTCAGCTATATGAATCTTTTTCCATCATTAAGCTCTATCAATGGTTATATGCTCGGTTAAGTTAAATAAATTCATATTTGTTTTACTAGTAGCATTTATGATTATCATAGACAATGAATGATGTATTGAATATAGATGAAATATACAAACACATCTTATAATAAGTATATGAAATGAAAAGCATCACTATGCATTATGTGTTGAACATAGATCATATCCTAGCCTTGTTAAATGGGAGCTTCTATTTATACAACAACAAAAAATTTGCTCACAACCCTTATTTTTCAAAACTTTTTATCACAGTTTATTCTCATCTAAAATTACGAAAAAGTACCAAAACCCTAAAAAACTAAAAACACTAACTTTTCTTACACCCACCCCTTCATCACCACCACCTCCACCTACTGAAGCCACCCCCCAACCCCTCCCCATCGCTACCCTTCTCCTCCTCCTTTTCTAAATTTAAAATCACTCTCTCTCTCTCTCTCTCTCTCTCTCACACACACACACACACACAAATGGAGTAAGGCTAGGAGGAGGGGTAGCATGGTGGAGGGGGCTAGGTCACTGTGCAGGGGATGGGGGGCTAGGTTGCGATGGATGGGGGCTGGGGGATGGATAGTGATGGAGGGGTGCTGGAGAGGACTGTTTGCGGTTGCGGTGGTGGGAGGGCTGGAGGGGCTGCTTGCAGTGATAGGAGGGTTGCTGGTCGGGGAGGGTGAAGGGGTTTGTAGTTGCCGCCCGCCGGGGGGGGGGGGGGGGGGGGCGGTGTTTGGTGGTGGCAACTATGGAGGTCAAAGGTGGTGGTTGGGGTGGGATAGAGTTAGGGCTTGAAAGAATAAAGGTGTAATGAGACGTTGGGGGATTAGGGATGAGGGTAATTATGGGGAGTGTAAAGAGATAAAATGAAACTTTTAAATTTTGAAGAGAAGATTAATTAGAAAATGGTTGTAAAGAATTTTTTTTGTGGTGTAATTAGAAGCTCCATAGGTATGCCTCCATGCTAATCAGCTTAAAAGTTTGTTACCTATGTTAGAAATATGTACTTACAAAAGGAAGTAAAGAAGTTGCTTCCCTATTTACATCATTTCACTATGAACTGAGGTGCACAGTCATTATAAAGATGCTGAATGGAACCAAGCTTCATTGTAATTTGTATTTAGTCAAATAACAAGTTGATTCCTTCAAAATCACCACACAACCCACAGAATATCATATTGGGTGGGATATACCAAAATCATTATTGTAAATAATCACCATTTGTGGCTTCAAAGACCATTAAGAATGTCATTAAACATCAAAACCCACATCAAAAATTGTTGAACGTCACAGATAATCATTTAATTTTCCCGGCCCAACAAAACCCATTAAAATTTCAAGTGAAAACACAAGAATTCAGAGCTAACTTTACAAACAAATACATAATTGCAGTATACTTGGACACATGGATGATGGATATACATCAACAAGCATACACATGTAGATACATACACATACAAATACAAACATAAATATACCCATATCAGAAAAAGCAAAATTTCAGAGAGAGGGAGACCTTTCTTGACCAGCAGTGTCCCAAATTTGAGGTTTGATGACCTTGCCATCAATGTTGAGGCTTTTGGTAGCGAACTCAACCCCAATAGTGGACTTGGATTCCAGATTAAATTCGTTCCTCGTAAACCTCGAGAGAAGGTTCGATTTACCCACACCTGAATCACCAATCAAAACCAACTTCAACAAGTAATCATATTCACCTTCAGCTCTACACCCTGCCATCTCTCTCTCACTCTCTCAATTTGCGTTGGTTAAAGGGCTGTTTGGTTTGATTTTGGGCCTTTTTTGAAATTTGTTGAAGTGGAAAATGGTAGGGACTGTTAACGGGGTTAGCTAGATTCTTGCAGTGAATGCTGTAAATAGTAATTAGCCTTAATAATTTGGGTCTTTTTAGTGAAAATTTATATTTTAAATATAATTATTTATTAAAATACTGTACTTATCAAATTATTAGGCTAAGCTCTTTTTGAAATTTGAAAAAAATATAACAAATTTTATAATTTTAACATAATTTTATTAAGTTTACTTAAACTGTTAATTTATTTAACATTGGACTTAATTTTTATCAATAATTTGTTAATTATATAGATAAAAAATAATATTATCATTATTATATGTTGTTAATTTTTTATATTTTTTCACTATTTATATTAGTTTGAATTCATTAAATTTTACTAAAAAAAGATAAAAATAAAAATTGTATATAATTTATTATATATATTTTTTAAAATTTCAGAGTTGGTCAATATAACTTACCTTTAAAGGAAAATTTTAATATACATAGCCTTGAAAAAAAATGTAACGTATGCATTTCTAATTATATCATTTTCTTCTTTAGTTATAACATTATTTTAATTATGACCCATGAATTCTTTAGTTATATTTCATATTGTGTTTAGTTATGATAATTTTTTTCTTTTAGTTATAACTTAAAAAGTATGAAATTATATTATTTTCATTTTTAGTTTTAGGGCACAATTGATATACACCCTTTAGCATGTGAGTACCATAGTCTTTCTCACCCTTAAAAATATTGATTACTAGTAGGGGTATTCGCGATTCGGTTGCGGCTGAGGAACTTGCAATCCGTCATTTGTCCGTCAGATTGGCAGACTGAAAAAAAATCAATCTGCATCTGTCTGCTGGATTTGTGGATGTGGATTGAGCGGATTTGAGGATTGGCAGATAGATACGAATCGGTTTTGGGGTTTAAATTTTTACAAATTTTGAACATAATACAACAACTTGTCAACATTTTTTTTTTTGATAATAATCAAACTCAACATAATCAAAGATTATCAAGTAAATTATCAAATACCAATAATAAATACATATAAGAAAATCATGCATTATTAAAATTATTTCATTACTGTTTTTTTATTCAAAAACAATTTCATTTGATTTTTTTTTAAAATAATAAAATTCAGCCTTGTATTTTCACACAAAAATGTCAAATATCAACACTTGCCATTTTATAAAAGGATTTCCAAATTAAAAACACAATAGAATATCTAAACTCTTTTTTAATTAAAAACACAAATAGAATATCTAAACAAATTGAAAATATAAAATTTTATAAATTACTATGGGTACTCACAGTTTGACGGCTCGGTTGCGGTCAAAGGAACCTCAAATCCGTCATTCGTTCAAAATGAGACGAATTAGAAAAAATCAATCTACAACCATTCACTCGTCATCACGCATCCTTCCAAAATGCGGTGGATCGGTTTGATTCAGTTAATTTAGGCAGATCAAAATATCCACTGAACACCCTTAATTAGTAGTCAAACTTTTATGTGGGGAGTTAAATGCCAGCTTGACGTTATACCTAATGTGATAATCTTAAAATTACAAATTAAATACACAATTTTTCTTCAAATCTTAAAAATAAAAATAAAAAACAAAAAAAGGCATAATTTTTCTTAAAACCACAAGTTGAGCATAAATCATAACTATAAATAGCAAGTTTAATTCACACATCTTTTTTCTTAGTATTTTTTTGTGCTAGAGTTTTTAATCCTTAACATTATTGATTCACTGTACACATGAAATCGATAAAACTAGGTTAAATTACTATAGAAGTTTTTCTCGCCAAATTCTAAAAATTCAACAAAAAAGTGAACTGAAGGTAGGCAAATAGAGTCTAAAGTTTTTTGCTAGTAGAACAACAAGATTAGAATACAAGTAATTATGGAATAGGAAATATTGATATATTGATGGTAGTTTATACGTTGCCTAATTTTTAGGTTATTTCATTTTTAGTGTTTTTATTTTTGTTTTGAGCTAAAGTATTTTATTTTTGAGTGAAGTAACAATAAATCTCAAAATGTGATATTGTGAACTGGTTAGTTCTCCATTTTTTTCTTATGAACCCAAAGGTCCTATTAAAGTTAAAATTAGACAAAACGTAGTCACTTACATGTTTGAATTTAATTTTTGAATGATAAAAGTGGGTTTCTCAAAATATGAAATTATACATTTGGGTAATTCTCATTATAGAGGTTTTGAATTTTCCCTCATTTTGGAACAAATCCCACATTACGGAGAAGAACGTAACATTCTAATGTAACATTCTAATAACGTAACACTCCAATGTAACACTAAAAAAAACTTTTGAGTGTACTTTTACTAAACGTAACAATGTAACAATCCAAAAAAATTTCTTAATGTACTTTTGTCAAAAATAATACTCTAATATAATACTAAAAAAAAACTCTTAGTGTACTTTTTCCAAACGTAACACTCCAATTAATGTAATCACAAACATAATACTTCAATCAATGTAATCCCAAATGTAACACTCCAATGTAACACATCAAAATACTAAAAAATTTATTAGTATATTTTTCCCAAACGTACATTTGCCCAAAACTTGCTAAGAAATTTTTGTACTCTTTTTGGAATGGTTTGAAGAATCCCACATTCTTTTGGAATGATTTGAAGAATCTCACATTCTTTTTTTTTAAAGTGTTATGTTTGGAAAAAGTATACTAATGAGTTTTTTTGTGTGTTACATTGGAGTGTTACACTAAGAAATTTTTTTTGAGTGTTATATAGTGTTACTTTTGGAAAAAGTACACTAAGAATTTTTTTATAGTGTTACGTTGGAGTGTTATGTTTGAATGTTACATTAGAGTGTTACAGTTTGAAATTATACATTTACCCAAAACATACTAAGAATTTTTTGTACTCCTTTTGAAATATTTGAAGAATTTCATATTTCAAGTCATTGTTATATTCTTTTTAAAATGTTTGAAAAATATCACATTTCAAGTCATTTCATATAAAAAAGATTTTCATATAAAAATTCATCCCAAATTTGATTCTCATAGGTTGTGTATCTTACATTTCTAACCAAAAAAAAAAATGAAACTTAATAAGGGTATAATTCAATTTTCAAATAATATATTAAATCTACATTTCCAAAATCAATGAGACTAATTGGTCTATAAAAAAATCTTGGGACTAAACCGATCACCATTTCTTAAGATGGGATTTATAGGTAAATTTTGTTAATTTGTTCAGAATCTTTTGAATTTAAAAAAAAAAAAAAAGGGTGATGACAAAAATAGTTCAATTTTTTATAAATTTGACTCATTTTTTGTCTTCAGTAAAAAAAAAATTAAACAAAATTGTTTTTTTTTTTTTTTTTATTATCAAGATCATTTAGTCTAGACAAACTTATAACAAGTAAAAATTATGATATAATTTAGAAAAAAATAAAAATAAATAAGTTTACTAAGCACTAAAAGGGCATTTAGTTTATTTTGTAACTAAATAATATAAAATTAAAATTAATATTTATAAATGGACAGGTTGGATTGAATTGGACTAAAACTCCTTATCCAAACACTTTGGCACTATGGATTAAATGTTTTTTCCAAGCATTAAAAATATTGGGCTGAGAAGGTCATCCGGCCCATGTCAACCCCTAACTGCAATTGACCTATGAGTAAGGTTTTTTTTTTTTTCATTAAACTTATTGGGTGTTCTTATATTTTACTCATGTATTTATTTATTTAATGTATTATCGATAGTGCTAGAACCTTTATTTATCAATTGAACCTTTTGTTTAATCCAATTTTTTGTTTGGTTGCAAACAAAAAGAACCAATGAATTCACAAAGTAGTTAACCTGAAGGAAGAGAAAAGCATAAGAAATGTATGTCTTTTTCCTAACACATGTTTCATAAGTTTCGTTTGATTCATGGATGAACAGATAAATTAAGGGCATATTTAACAGATGGGGATAAGCACTATAAATAAAGTAACAAAAATTAAGGGCAGAGTGGAAAGAACTCTAAATAATAAACTTGATGCTCTGATTGATTCTTCAAAGTGAGAGAACAGATTGAAAATTCTTTAAAACAGTGCAAAACACAATAGACTTTCAAACTCAATTTGGAGTTTCCAATACCCAGATGGGTTCAATAGTGCCATGGCCTATCTTTCTGTTGATGCATTTTGTTGTTCTTAACTACTCTGTTCATGGCGGGAATGAGACTGACCGGCTAGACTTGCTTGCATTCAAGTTTGAAATAACCAGGGATCCATTTGGTGCTCTCAACTCGTGGAATGAATCAATCCACTTCTGTCAATGGTTTGGTGTAACATGTGGCTACTCCAACCAGAGGCTCATTGTGTTGAATTTGGATCATAAAAAATTAATAGGCTCCATTTCGCCTCACATTGGAAATCTAAGCTTTCTCAACGAACTATCACTGAGTAACAATAGTCTTAGTTGTTCTTGAATTTTCTGGCAATAGGTTGGGAGGAAAATTTCCAGTGGAGCTGGGTTTTCTAAGTTAAAGAGACTATACATTGGGAGAAACAATCTAACAGGTGGTGTACCTTATTCTTTTGGGAATCTATCATTTGTTGCATAAGAAAATAGTATTGGTGGTGACATACCTGATGATCTGGGTCGATTGACAAACTTGGAAGTTTTTCTGTTGAGGATTAACAGGTTGGTTGGTACCATTCCTTTCTCAATCTTTAATCTCTCATCTATTACAGAATTTAATGTTGTAATGAACCAAATTCAAGAGAGCTTTCCCTGGGACCTAGGAATTACTCTTCCCAATCTTAGTGTCTTTGAAGTTGGTATAAACTCATTTACTGGATCCATTCCTGTTTCAATGTCTAATGTGACTAAACTACATTGCCTTGGCTTGGCCGGTAATAAATTTGTTGGAATAATCTTCTGTGTAAAATAAAAACTTGAAACCAAAATAAACAAATAAAAATAAATTACTTACAGAATTTATTTTACAGAACCGAATAAGTACAAAAAAATCAAGTCGAGTGTGTGACACTCTGTCCTTAAGATAGACTCACCCCGCTTTGGTGCTTACGGATAAATGGCGTCTATCTCCCAGGATAAAATGATCTACACAAATTGTAGTAGTACTCCAAACAATCTGTACGGCGAACAAAACCTGTGTTCTATACTCTCAGAATTTTTTCCTAAAACTAGTATGAAGAACAACAATGCAAGAGAGCAAAATTTGGAAAGCAACAAATGAATTTTTGGATGGATTGACTGCTAGAAATGTCCTGGTGTATATAGGGCCGAATAGGTATGAATTTCAAACTGCACAGATGCAGTTTGAATCTGAACAGGTGCAATACAAATTTGAATAGATCTACTGGCAATTTTGAATCTGTTCAGTCAAACTGCTTGAACTGTTTGAACCTGCTGAAAATTGGACCGAAGAAGAGCTCTGTTTGGACAGAAAAAATTGGCGCAAAATTTAAATTAATTTCATTTAGAAAAAATAATTTTCCCGCAAGAATTTTTGCAAAAATTCAAATAAATTTTGTCCAAAAAAGTAATGTTAGGACTGACTCGACCCACAACCCACACCCGAGCCCGGCACTGCTCGGCCAGTCGGACGGACAACCGCAAGCGCGTGTGGTGGTTTGAGCCAAAGCCCACTTTGTCCATAACTCCTCCCTTCTATAAACTTGGGGTGCCCCTTGGGACCCAACCCAACCCAAGTTTGTACACCTAAAGCTTACATACTCACAAAAGCTTACTTAAAGTTTCAATGTGGAACTATCATTTCAAGGAAACCCACACTTTACACTTTAATTGTCCATTCCACGAATTTGAAAACGACGTCAACTTCTCATTCACTCATAAATGGTTTTGACGAACCGTCTTCACCGTGTGACTTGCTATGCAGCAAGGAACACGTCGCTGTAGACGTCCCCGAACGTCCCAGGAAAATCCCGTTCTATTCATTGGGCTTACTACAGTTCGGACTCAAATGTCACAGTTCTTAATCTGATCTCGCAAAGTGCAATGCGAGATTGATAACTCACAAAAGAGTCCAAATCTGGCAAATCGTTTTGAAAAATTGATTTTTTAGAAAGAAGTGCCAAACATGGACTGCTATGCCAGATACAGAGTCGCCACCTAAATATTTATTTTGGGGGAATTTAGGAAACCCTGACTCGTTGCCTAAGGCCACGTATCCGTCATCACCAAAGTTGCCTCGGCTCGGGAACTTGGGTACGATTGGGGAAGGTCATGCATTGAGCACCCCCGCTCGCCCGATCAAAGATCGGCCTGTACTAAACATGATATCTTATTTTTGAAAACACATGCATTCTTATTTCGGTTATTAACCTAGAATTACTATGTGATGCGCACAGCATACAAGTATAGACTGGATCGCCTAAGTTGGAACAAAACATCTCATGTTTGTTTTTTAAAGCGGTTTGCTACTCGCAAGCAAGCTAAAATGCGAATTTTGCCACCCTCAAGTGGGCTTAGAAAACATTGTGATTTGCCACTATCAAGTGGGCTTAAAACTCGCAATCAATGAATTGTTCCAATTCAAGTGATCCAACCTTCACCCACAAGCATTCAGGCAGTTGTATCACATAAGCAAATAGCCTCATGGTAAGCATGCTATCATGGCAGTCACTCACACACATGCAATGATGCTAAAGCATAAACACTCACCGAGTACTCTGAGCCAAAACAGAAACTAGTTAGTAATCAATGCATGATCCTAATTCATGTTAAGATGGCTAATGCAACACATGCAAAATGCGACTAAGATAGGCTCGGCTATTCTAAGATGGCATATGAGATGCTACAAATAACATGTATTCAACTTGGAATTGAAGTACAATGCAGTTAGTATGATGCGCCGAGCCCGGTGCATGCAAGACAGATGAATGGATGCAAACACGCGAGCATAAGGATGCTAATTGAAACATGCCCTAAAACTAACCATCGAAAGCTGGTAAATAAAAGGGAGAAAGACGTGGGGTTGGAAGACATGCATCACACAGACGCACACTTATTACAAAATTCGCCCTCTCGCGGAGGGTCCGAATGAATAATACAAAACCAACTAGCTAATCTAAGCTAAACTAATTAAACTAGTTATTACACAACAACATGAATAACAAAGCCACAGCTAAATATTACACAACTCTAATTAATTAACAAACTAAGTAAGTAAGCAATTAAACTAGCATGTAAACAATGAAATGGACTGCCTCAGCTCTGCCTTGAATGATAAAGGATGCATGCATGCTCGAGTCGCCTTGTCGGGAAATCCATCGCGATGCCTCGACTCGCCTTTGTCTGCAATTGATCTCAGAAATTTGCACAAAGCTCCAGAGAGATGAAACTCCACCCTGGGAGACTGTGGAAAGGCTGCCGACCAGCTATAGGCATGGGAGACCACCTGCCGACCACCTTTTGTGGTGGAAGCCAAAAAAAGTGGTCGGCCTGCCAGAAAACCTGGTCGGCTGACCAGTTTCTTCTCCTGGTTTCTGTTTTTTCTGCAACAAAGGCAAGAGAGAGAGAAGGCAAGGTATTTTCAACATATGTGTGCACGACCACTCTCCCCATCATTGCATAAGCTCTAGGGAGTGTAGTCCTCGATCCCCGGGCCACCAATCACGCATCCCGATGCATGATGGCCGAGGAGTCGAATTGCACGACTCAATGTGAAAAGAATGCACATATAAACACCTAAAACCAGCAACTCCGTCATGGGTGGTCAAGCGTGTCGGTGATCGGGAATCGAGGCACGTTTCATCACTTCGAGTATGAAACGTCCCTCGTTTCCCGTGTTTAGACTAACTCCTATTCCAAACACAATGCAACCAACATGGCATGCACAAATGCAACTCAAACATGCAATCCTAATGCAATGCAACTAAGTCATGCAGACATGCAAGGGATATCATGCAAACATGCAAATAGCATACACAATGCTATGAACTCATAATGGCATACTCAATGCACACGAACTAAATGGCATACACAATGCACATGTGGAGACTAATATACACAATGAGATAAACAAGGCATGCGCAATGCGATGATCAATCATACGACAACATGGCACACTCGATGCTATGAACTACAATGGCATACTCAATGCAAAATGGACTTAAACCAAAATGGATGGGCCTTAGCCACATCCAAATCAGTAGCCAAACATGATGAAAATCGGGCAACAAAACACACACAAGCATGCACAATGCAAGGGTTCCAAGACAAGGATACAAGATACAACTCTCCAAGAGCATGGCAAGGATGAAATATGGAACACAATGGCATATATTCCAGCTCTGAAATGGCATACAAAATGGCTCCTAATCATGCAAACAACTCACACAATGCATGTTGAAAGGCTAAAGTACCAAAACTAGTGAAGCACATTACACTAAAGGCATGCAAGGCGATGCTCAAATGACAAAACTAACTCCAAACAAACCTTATGCAGGCCCAAAACAGTGGCAAAATGAGCCAAGATGATGGCTTGAAAGGCACAAGAATGAAGCTCATGCAATGGCTCATAATGGGGTATAATGATGCAACTCTCAAACACATTGAAGGAGTGATAAACATGAGAATATGGCAGCCCTATATGCTCTGAAATATCATGCTCAATGATGCCAAAACATGCAAACACCTCAAGTTAAGCATGCAAGGGGCTTCAAAACTCAAAGCTAGGCAAGATTATTACACTACAAGCATGCATGGCAAGCATCATTCGACCAAGGGACCTCAAAACAGAGCTAAGGCAGCCCAAAATATGAACAAAATCAGTTTGGAGTATGGCCAAAATATGTTAGAATAGAGGGCCAAAACAACATGCATTCTAAACTAGTGAACATGATTTACACTACAAGCGTATGAAGCATGTGAGAGGCTACCAAACCAACCAAAAATAGAGTCATGGCATGCCAAATGATGGCCAAAAACCCCCCGAAACATGACCAATACATGCAAAAATGAGGTGCTACTTTGATAAACCATGAGAGGGATTATTTTACACATGCAAGAGGCAAACACAAGGTGACCAAACCAGCCATAGACAGAGTCTAGGAAGGTCCCAAAAGTCACCAAAAAGGGCCTGAACCAAGGCTTGGAAGTATGAAAATATATGCTCCTTTGAAAGGCCAAAAATGCAAACAAACAAGGCCAAAAGAGAGAGGGTCTCCCCTCTCTGATTTAGGCCCTCAAAACCACATGCCAACCACAGAAAATCCACTGGATTTCAGTGGCTAAAAGTCCAAGCAAAGATCAAATCAAAGGCCTTAAGGCATGGCACAAAACAAGGCTAAATAGAGCATGCAAGAGGGTAGATGACCCTCAACACCAAAAGAACCTTAAACAAACATGAAAAACACTTAAATATGAAGCTTTTTTCAGTTGACAACAAAGCCTAAATATGCATGCAAGTATGGCTAAGAGAATGATCAAGATAGAGCTTAAAAAGAGGGAAAAGGAGTTACCCTTGAAGCTCAGCAAAACAGCAGATTCTCTGGACCAAAAACCAACTTTTGAGACCTCGCAAGACCCTCCAAGAACTCAGTAACAATGGTGGAGGTGTATGGCTATGAGGTATGGTGCAAAGGGTTAAGAATAACACACTCTTTAGGGCCAAAAAGTAGAGATATAGAGAGAGAGATATGCCTAAGCCTTAGCAAATTTTCTGAACCAAAAACAAAGGAGAGGGAAGGCCTCTCTTATAGAAAAACAAGACCAAAGCTTCTCAAAGAAGTTAAAAACAAGGCTCAAGATCCTCCATGTGTACAGTCTGTGCCTTCCAGCTGGCACAGCTGACACCCACTCAAACAGACAAAATAGGAGGGAGCTGGCCGACCAAAAAAGGTGGTCGGCTGACCACTTTCCCTAGTCTCCCACAACAAAAGGTGGTCGGCCAGCTCATTTGGTGGTCTCCACACTGAATGCAAGCTAGTGGTGGGGTGGGAGACTAGTAAATGCGGCCCAAGACCAAGAAAACCAGCTTTCTGACAAGAAAATTGGCTGGCGGGGAGAAAAGTGGTCTCCAAGGAGAAAAGGTGGTCTCCCACCCTTGTACCACCTCCCAAACAAGGAAAATAAGGTTCATGCCAAAAATGAACCAACACGAATGCAAAACGAGAGTTTGGGGGGCAAAACGCACAGCCGGGCGCCTCGAAAACAGGCTATTAATCACCGAAAGTGGCGTACGACCACAAAAGTGGTCTCCTGGAGCACAGTGTCCCTCTAGACAGAGGAAACAAGGTGTGTTCCAAAAACCGTGCCAAACGGAGAATGTTAAGCGGTCCTGAGCCGAGGCATACGACCGACGGCTCCGAAAACCGGAAACTAGTCTCCAAATGGGAACAGTGGCCTACGACCACGAAAAGTAGCCTACGACCACTGAGAGATGGTCTACAAGACCTCTCCCTCCCTCCGGAAAGAGAAAACAAGACCTGGTCCGCAGACCGAATAGAAGCACAAAAGAGTCCCAAGGTCCGGGGGTAAGGTTCTTAGCCGAAACTCCAAAACCTCAGAACGAGCACATCATGCATCATCACCGAGCGCTCAATCGATGACGTCTGAGTCTTAAAGTCGGTCAAAAATGGAGTGTCTACAGTCGCCTCTTTGGACCCCACCCCAAATGACGTGTAGGCCTCACTTAAATTTAGGCTCAAAGTTGGCCCAAAATAAGCCTATAATAACCATTATTTCCAACAATCCCCCACATGAATTGTAACGCCCTCAAAATATGACATTAAACATTCATTCGAAAGATACATAAACATGATAGCAAAGTTGTATTCCATTCATCAGAGTGTTCTATACAAAGGGTGGTACATGTTAATCAACAAAATAGATGCCCTACGAGCTTACAATTTTCCAAGTGAACACTTGGTTACAACAAAAGAAGAGTTCTAACTCTTTACATATAAAGCCCTCGACTTGAATTTACATTTGATATCAAAACAAAATAACAAAAGAGAGTCTTCAACTCCAAGACCTCCCAAGCTAAGACCTTGGAGGCGGCATGTCTCTTGTTCCTGAAAAATGGTGTCCCAAGTAGGATGAGCCAAAGCCCAGTAGAGATATGCTAAACAGAATATGAGAATTAACTAAAATATTAACATCCGATAAATGTTTAACACAAGTAAACTATGCACATCCTCTCCATAACCAATTAATTCATTGACATAGTTCAATATTATCCAAACAGTTTGAAATGAGACTACAACTCATATATCAACACTTCAATAGCAAACATCATTCATCACTTCCATTCACTTGCCATTTTACGGAACTACGTCCGAGGGAACCGGCACCCATAAATAAATAAGATTTCGGGACTTTCACCCGGGACACTCCGGCCAACTTAACTATCATTGGAGTCCATCCCCTATCTCCTCCCACACAATGGAGTACATCCCCTATCTCTTCCCACACAAAGATACATATGCAATGTATTTAACACGTCGTCATATACAATGACCAAATAAACCACATATTCGATGTTTATATCCAACCGTCATATTCAATGACAGTCCAATTGATTAGTTCCAATTTACCTAATCATCATGCAGTGTCTACAACAATCATGGCTATCCTCCACCGATAGCCCAAACAGTTATCTCTAAACAGATAAATAAATTTATCAAATAGATAATTTATCACATTTTCCATAAGTGAGTGATTCATCAATCCAACTACACCAATTAATCCAAATTCCATCCAATTTCATGATTTCCAAATCAATTTCAATTTTCACAATTTATTTCATTAATGATACAAATGATTTATTCAATTTAAATTAGGGCATTAATCCCCCTTTCTTAATTATTGCACCCAAGGCCCAATTTCACCAATTATATACACATAACCCCTTTTTAAGACCTCACATATAAAATGGAGCCCAAAGGTAGAAAACCCCTCTTTCAAACATCTCAAATCTCAAATCCTAACTTTCCAAAATTTTCAATTCACACCATTTATACAAAATGACTAACATTTATGTTAAAGCTCATAAAGATGAGTAGTTTATCCTTACCTCAAATGGAGAAACTTAAGGAGACAAAGAGTGAAACCCAAGATTCTCCAAATCCAAGATTTTTCAGATCAAAGAGAAGCCCACACGATGCTCAAGCTTTTTAACAAAGGGACTAAGGTAGAAAACCTCTAGGACAAAGTGTATTTGTAGAGAGAGAGAGTTTAGAGAGAGGGGCAGCCGGATCTAGGGTTTGGAGTGAGATGGAGATGAAAAAGTGATGTAGAATCACGCTGCTGCGAACTGATATATACATGGCTCGCTCGAGCGAAGGAGTGGTCGCTCGAGCAACCAGACACAAAAGGACCTCGCTCGAGCGCAAGAAGCGTCGCTCGAGCGCAAGAAGCGTCGCTCGAGCAAAAAATGCAAAGCTTCAGGTCTGCAACCCAGATGCACGCTTGAGCGCAAGAGTCCTCGCTCGAGCGAAGGACACAAAGCTCGCTTAAGCGGAGAATACCACCTTTTATGTCAAAAAAGACGCAAACGCACGCTCAAGCGCAAGAGTTCTTGCTCGAGCAAAGAGACACACCAGACCAGGCTCGCTCGAGCGTAAGAAAGCTCGCTTGAGCAGAAGCTACGTCTGAAAAGGAACCTGAAGACCCTTACTCCTCGCTCGAGCGCAAGAACTCTCGCTCGAGCGAAGAAGCAAATACCCAGGCCTTGCTCGAGCGCAAAAAGCCTCGCTCGAGCGAAGAAGTCAAATCTTGGGCAGGAACCATTTGTTCTAACTCACAACCAACCTGTTCCAAACTCACCCAACACATCCCAAAACTTAAATACAAAGAATCAAAGGATGGAAATGAGATACAGACAACAACATACAACCACGGAACTCGAGTCCGGAATATAATAAATGACAGGGGAAAAATCGGGATCGCTATATGAATGGAATTTGATGGAGAGAAAATGCAACAACATGATCTAATTACAGAGAGTACAGAAATTGAAAATATTCTGCAAAAGATAGGTAGCTTTTGGCTTTGAACCTTCCCTTGTGAGACACTATCGGATTTACTAGCTAACCAGTGAACATAATGTCTTGAACTGTTCAGCCATTTTGTGTAAACCAAGACAATAGAACTCATACAGTATATCACCAGACACAATTTAGTTCTCACTATTGTGTTCATTTTGGCCCTGAACAACCTGGTCTTTCATGAGTACTCTAGAGAATTGTAGCCCTTCACAAATCTCATAGAACTGGCAAGTTATCACTCACATAGGTGATTCTTATGAAAAGTATCATGCCATACTCCACTAGGTATTCCTAGATATAAGAATCATTAAAAGTATTACTTAACCTAAACTGCTGCAGATATCACTATTTCATTATAGAAATGGGTAAGAGTTTGACTCCCCAATGATCTTTCTGAGTCATACACAACTCGGTTCCCAAATATTTAATTAACACCACGCTATTCCAAAAATAAAAATAAATAAATAATAATAACAATAATAATAAAATAAATATATGGAACAAGAATAAATAATAATAGTGATAGTAATAGTAAAATAAAATAATTAATGTTATGATTGTAGGTGATAATATGTAATTTAATTGGATTATTAAAATAAAAAATTTGAGCCAAATAATAATAATAATAAAAAAAGGGGGCCCTACATGTTCTCCAGCATAGCCATAGATTGATGACTATGCACGAATAGTTTTAAAGATTTGGTGAGTCGCCTAATCTAGAGGGACAAGTGGAAATCTATTGGATAGATGGCTAGGTTGGACACTTGCCACACGTTAACTTTTGATTAGGAACTAGGAGGCTTTCACCAACTATATAGTGGAAATAGTGGGTTGCTAAGCAGGGAGGAAAAAGGATATACCTAAGGGCAACATACAAGGAAACAGGAGATCAATAAGGTTAAGGGTCAATATTTAGGTGAGTTATATTATACCTTAAGTAATCATAATATATTTTATGTATGTTTTGAGTTACCATAATTTATTTGAAACAATTTATGTTTTATAAATTATATTAATATTTTGATTTCGTTAATTATTTTCTGAACTCTAGTTGCGTAAATTGAAATCCATGGATACATTTGTTTAAATTTTAATAATTATTTGACAATGATTTTGTAAACAATTATTTTCTGTAAGTACCACCACGGGGAGTCACATGCCTTGGGGGACTTAAATAACTATTGGCCTCTATTTGGCCACTTTGTAGTCCTCTGTTTGTCATGGATCCATTAACCTCTGTTCTGATTATCACTCTAGTGACCTTTATTCTGATCTGTACCGCGGTTATAGTTATTTATTTACATAATTTCTGTATTTCAGTTTCTACCACTTAAATAAATTGCACCTTTGTCACGACCCAACCCTAGGGGCTTAGGGTTAGAATCGCAACTTACTACTTAATTCTAATCTTAACAAATTAAATGGTGCAGGTGGAGGCAGAAAGGTAGAAAGAACATAATGAAACAAAAAATTTACTTCATTCTACTATTTTAATAAGAGAAAATACAATTATAGGGTTTTTATTATTTTATGATTCAGTGACCGACCATCAGTTAAAAAACAAAAGGGAGAAAACAAAACAAAATAACAGATCAGCATCAATTCTTGTGCTGGTTCCACTACACGAAGTTACGAGTCTTCTTTACATCTCATCACATGAAAGGGTAACAGTTATAAGCACACAACAAAGTGATAAATATTATGCCAAGAGTATAGGAAATACAAAATAACCATGGATAGTTAGTTAAACTAAAACATTTACATAACTTAATTTTAATAAACAATTTATTTAAGTGGCAGAAACTGAAATACATAAATTATGTAAATAAATAACCATAACCACGGTACAGATCAGAACAGAGGTCACTAGAGTGACAGTCAGAACAGAGGTCAATGGATCCATGACAAACAGAGGACCAGTGACAGTCAAAACAGAGGCCAATGGTTATTTAAGTCCCCCAAGGCATGGGACTCCCGTGGTGGTACTTACAGAAAATAATTGTTTACAAAATCATTGTCAAATAATTATTAAAATTTAAACAAACGTATCCATGAGTTTCAATTTAAGCAACTAGAGTTTAGAAAATAATTAACGAAATCAAAATATTAATATAATTTATAAAACATGAATTGTTTCAAATAAATTATGGTAACTCACAATATACATAAAATATATTATGATAACTCAAAGGTATAATATAACTCACCTAAATATTGACCCTTAACCTTATCGATCTCATGT
Organism: Camellia granthamiana; assembly: GCA_036172215.1. Classification (NCBI taxonomy): domain Eukaryota; kingdom Viridiplantae; phylum Streptophyta; class Magnoliopsida; order Ericales; family Theaceae; genus Camellia; species Camellia granthamiana. The sequence continues at coordinate 51,262,099 of CM069911.1, forward strand.
TTCTTTGTATGTTGCCCTTAGGTATATCCTTTTTCCTCCCCGCTTAGCAACCCACTATTTCCTTTATTTATAGTTGGTGAAAGCCTCTTAGTTCCTAATCAAAAGTTAACGTGTGGCAAGTGTCCAACCTGGCCATCTATCCAATAGATTTTCACTTGTCTCTCTAGATTAGGTGACCCACAAAATCTTTAAAACTATTCATGCATAGTTGGCCGGTGAAATTCCAAGCACTCTTGGTAGTTGCTTAAAATTGAGATTACTACATATAGAGAGCAACAAATTTTGGGAATCCTTCCTTCATCTTTAAGTAATTTGAGAGGTATGGAGGAGTTAGATCTTTCTCACAATAATTTCTCTCCAAAATCCTAGACTATTTAGAGGACTTTCCCTTCAATTAAGTCTATCATTCAATGATTTTGAGGGTATGGTACCAAAAAGTGGCATATTTAGAACGTAACATCTATTTTTGTTTAGGGAAACGACAAGCTTTGTGGGGATATACCTGAATTACAGCTATACAGTTGCGACTTCAAGGTGTTCCAAAGGGAAAAATTTACTCGAAGCTTGAAATTAATAATCCTCATATCTTTGGGGCTGCTAGGACTAATTCTAATATGTTTCCTATATCCTTGTTGGGGTAGAAAGACTAAAAAAAATACCTTCTTTCAAATATTTAGAGCTCTCATTTTTGAAATTGTCATGCCAAAGTCTACTTAAAGCTACTAATGGGTTTTCTCCATCCAATTTGGTCTGTGTGGGTAGTTTTGGTTCTGTGTACAAAGGAGTTCTTGGTGAAGGTGAAAATGTTGTAGCAGTGAAAGTACTAAACCTTTGATGCCTTGGAGCTTCCTAGAGTTTCTTCACCGAGTGTGAGACCTTGAAGCACATAAAACATCAAAATCCTCTCAAGGTTCTCACAGCATGTTCAAGTGTTGACTATCATGGTAACGATTTCAAAGCTCTTGTTTATGAGTTTATGGCTAATGGTAGCCTAGAGGATTGGTTACATGCAAATGAGAATGAAGATGAGGCACATAAATAATCAAGGAATTTATACCTTGTACAGAGGTTAAATATTGCCATTGATGTTGTTTCTGCACTTGATTATCTTCACAATCATTGCTCAGAACCCAATCGTTCACTGTGATCTCAAGCCGAGCAATGTTCTTCTAGACGATGAAATGACCGCACATGTAGGTGACTTTGGGTTAGCAAGATTCATTCTAGAAGCCATCTATGACTGTTCAACAAATCAATGAAGTTCTGTTGGCATAAGAGGTTCTGTCGGTTATGCAGCTCTTGGTAAATATGCCTCTTAGGCTCTTCTTTGTTTTCCTTTGTGCCTTCACTATAGAATCTATTTTTTATTCACACAGCCATGAATCTGCTCTGTTAATCAATGAAACAGAGTTGATGGTTTTTTGCTTTTGTTCCTTACAATGCACTACAATAATTTTTTTGCTGATTGTTTCCAGTGTATTACTCTCACATTCAGTACAATGGATGGATGAATGGGTTCTAAAACTAAAACTATTTTATTTTATCTTCTTCATGTTAGGTCATATAGCTTACTTAATTTGGGAGTACTTTTGCCATTAATGGGTGGATTTACCAATATCTGCAAATCTTAGTCCCTATCATACCCCTTATTTTGTTTAATGCATGAATTGTTAGGGAAAATATGTGATTCCCTACAAGTAAATCAATCAATGGGAATAAAAACTAATGCGGAAAAATTAAATCAAAAGCAACACAAGAATTTTTACGTGGTTCTCTCAATGTGAGGTACATTCACGGGATCGAAATCCGATTCCACTATCAACCAAATAAGTTTCCAAACGATTACAAACGAGATACGAATGGTCTCACAAACCACCGTTAGGTGAATTCCTAATAATCACAAATAAACAAGAGGAAATACCTCACCAAATAGATGAATCAAAATCTTCAGAAATCAGAGTTGTAGAAGACCCAAAATAATACTCCAAATCAACCCACACAAAGCAGCCGAATATTCAAGAACTGATTCCACCAAATTTCACCTAAGCACTATCTCACCAATCAATTGATCAAAAAAAGGTGCTGCTGCTCCACTGATTTTTCCGAAGCCACTTAAATAATATATATTTAGATATATATATTATTAAATCTTGGGTTTTGTAACCCTAATTGTATCCAAATTGAATTGGGTCTCCACAAATATAATATATAAAAATATATTATACCTAAACCAAGCCAAATTAAAATTCTATAACAAACCAATTGGATCCCACACTCCAATAAGGAGGTATACCCAACAATTCTCCCCCTACCGACTTAGGTGGAGATATCAACCATACCCGCCAAAGTTCGACACTTTAAATGTTTGTCCCTCGACAAAGTCTTTGTCAACATATCCGAAATATTATCATCTGTGTGAACCTTTTTGAGTTGTAACAATTTCGAATCTAACACATCACGAATCCAGTGGTGTCTCACATCAATGTGCTTCAATCTTGAATGAAAAGTAGAATTTTTGCTCAAGTGAATAGCACTTTGACTATCACAATAAAGTACATACTTTTCTTACTTCAAACCCAACTCTTGCAAAAATTTCTTCAATCATAACTCTTCTTTACAAGCTTCCATAATGGAAATAAATTCAGCTTCGGTAGTTGAGAGAGCAACACATTTTTGTAATTTAGATTGCCATGCCACAGCTCCCCCTGTAAAAGTCATCAAATACCCCGAAGTAGATTTCCTAGAATTAACATCACCAGCCATGTCAAAATCCGTGAACCTATCAAGCATCGGCTTACCATCCCCAAAACACAAACATACCTTCAAAGTCCTTCAAGATACCTTCGAATCCATTTTACCGCTGCCCAATGTTCTTTAGCCAGATTAGAAAGAAACCAACTCACCACACTAACGGCGTGAGCAATATCCGGCCTTGTACAAACCATAGTGTACATCAAAGAACCAACTGCTGAAGCATAAGGAACTTTCAACATCTCTTCCTTGTCTTTCTCACTTGTAGGACATTGATTCGAACTAAGTTTGAAGTGACCCGCAAGTGGACAACCAATCGGCTTTGCTTTATTCATGTTGAACCTCTCAAGAACTTTCTCAATGTAGCTTTCTTGAGACAACCAAATCAGCTCCTCTTTGCGATCACGAACAATTTTCATACCAAGTATTTGCTTTGCTGGTCCCAAATCTTTCATAGCAAAGGACTTGCTCAACTCTAATTTCAACCTGTTTATCATGGTAGAATCTTGACCCACAATTAACATGTCATCAACATAAAGCAAAAGAATAATAAATTTACCATCCGGAAAATTTTTCACAAACACACAATGGTCCGAAGTGGTTTTAGAAAAACCATTATTCATCATGAAAGAGTCAAATTTTTTGTACATTGCCGCGGGGCTTGCTTGAGGCCATACAAACTTTTCTTCAATTTGCAAACAAATTTCTCTTTCCCTTTCTCTACAAAACCTTCCGGTTGCTCCATATAAATTTCTTCTTCAAGATCACCATGAAGAAATGCGGTTTTCACATTAAGTTGCTCAACTTCAAGGTTCATACTTGCAGTCATGCCAAGTACAACCCGAATAGAAGACATCTTCACAACCGGTGAGAAAATCTCATCAAAGTCAATACCTTTCTTTTGCCCAAAGCCTTTCACAACAAGACGTGCTTTGTACCTCAAATTCTTGCTATCATTCTTCAATTTTAAAACCCACTTATTTTTTAGAATTTTCCTCCCTTTAGGCAGCTTCACTAAATCATAAGTGTGATTTTCAAGTAAGGAATTCATCTCCTCTTCCATGGCCTTTTTCCAATCGTCTTTCTTTGCATGCTCAATTGCTTCTTGGTAGCTCTCAGGCTCCCCTTGATCGGAAATCAACACAAATTCATTGGGAGGATACTTTTTCGAAGGTTGCCGGTCCCTTGTAGATTTCCTCAACTCAAGTTGTGGTGGCGATTCTTGAGTTGGATGCTCTTTCTCAATTTCTGGCTCAACTTCATTAGGATTAGCATTATCCTCCATGTCTTCAATAGGTGGCTACACATCTCCCCATTTTCATCATCAACTGAAGATGAAGGAGATGAATCCATGTCGATGAGATCACTAGTTTTTGGCTCCGGTTGATCACCTTTGCTAAAGTCATCAATTGTTTGGTCTTCAAGAAACACAACATCACGGCTTCGAATAACTTTTTTGTCAGCCGGATCCCACAATCTATAACCAAACTCATCACGCCCATAGCCAGGAAAAATACATTGTCTTGACTTACTATCAAGCTTGGACCTCTCATCCTTTGGAATGTGAACAAAAGCTCGGCAACCAAACACTCTCAAGTGCTCATAAGACACATCTTTACCGGTCCAAACTCTTTCTGGAACATCACCATTGAAAGGATAGGAAGGAGACAAATTGATTACGTTAATCGCTGTCTTCATTGCCTCACCCCAAAAGGATCTTGGCAATTTAGCTTGTGAAAGCAAACACCTTGTTCTTTCCACAATGGTGCGGTTTATCCTCTCGGCAATGCCATTTTGTTGAGGAGTCTTCTTAACTGTCTTTTGGTGCCGAATACCTTGGCTGCGTCAATACTCATCAAATGGCCCAATGTATTCACCACCATTGTCTGATCGGATGCACTTCAATTTCTGCCCTGTTTCTCTTTCAACCATGGCCTAAAAATGCTCAAATACTTCTAGAACTTGATCTTTAGTTTTTAATAGAAAAGCCCAAACTTTCCTTGAATAATCATCAATGAAAGTAACAAAATAAAGTGCACCACTATGTGTTCTAACTTTTAAAGGACCACAAACATCCGAATGAATCAACTCCAAAAAATTTTCTTTTCTAGAAGTAATATTTTTATGAAAAGAAACTCTATGTTGTTTACCCGCCAAACAATGAACACAAGTTTTAAGATGTATACCTTTCAAACCGGGTAGAAGCTCTTTCTTGAACAAAACTTGCAGTCCCTTTTCACTCATATGGCCAAGCCGCTTGTGCCACAATTCGGTAGAGGTATCATCTTGAAGTGCATTGACAACACCTTTACAAATTTTTCCTTGCATCAAATAAAGTGTATGAGTCTTCTTGCACTTAGCCACCACCAAAGAACCCTTTGTGAGCTTCCATATTCCATTACCAAATCTATTGTTGAAGCCTTCATCATCTAGCTTCCCAGTAGAGATCAAATTGAGGCGAATGTTGGGAACATGCCTCACATCTTTAAGCAACAACTTGCAGCCCAAATTTGTTTCCAAGCAAACATCACCCATGCCAATAATCTTGGACAAACCTTCATTACCCATTCGAACAGAACCATAATCTCCTTCGGTGTAGGTAGTGAAGAAATCAACTCAAGAAGTCACATGAAAAGAAGCACCGGAATCAATCACCTAATTGCTCTCTTGGCCCACAAAATTGATACAATCATCTTCACAAACGATCATGAGATTATCGGTAGTAACTGCCGTTGTGTCTTCTTGCTTCTTATCCACACTTTTGTCACGCCTTTTCTCCTTGTTCTTAAGCTTTCGACATTCCCGCTTCATGTGCCCTTTCTCATGGCAATAATAGCACTCAATGTCTTTCTTTGAAAAAGAACCATCTTTTGATTTGTCACGGCTTTGATCACGACCATGAGGAGTCTTACTCCTCCCCCTTGTTTTGTTTCGGCCTCTCATAACAAATGCTTCTGAATGAGAGGAACCCGCTGATTTTCTTCTAGTTTCTTCATTCAACAGGCTACTAGTGACTTGGCCCATTGTGACAACTCCATCAGGCACCGAATTACTAACGGTCACAACCAAAGTCTCCCAACTTTCAGGCAAAGAACTAAGTAGCATCAAAGCCTGCAACTCATCATCAAAAATAATTTTCATAGAAGCAAGTTGGTTAACAATACTCTTTATTTCATTCAAATGTTCTGGAATGGGGCTGCCATCTTTATATTTTAAATTAACCAACTTACGAAACAGAAAGGCTTTGTTTGTGGCTGATTTTCTATCATAAAGACTCTAATTTTTTCCATAAATCATGTGCCGAAGTTTCAGTAGCAACATGATGAAACACACTGTCATCAATCTATTGACGGATAACACCAACGGCTTTTCAATTAAGCCTATTCCATTCATCATCTTTCATACCCTCGGGTTTGCCACTATCACCCTCAATGGGTCCATACAAATCTTTACAAAATAAGAGGTCCTCCATTTTAGTGGAGTATACATGGAGGAAGAGGAGATCAAATTGAAATGCGATCATAAGCATGTATTTTGTTCATAATCATACACAAATTCTCATTTGTTTTTGTATTTTGTTCTTCTTTTCATCAAACTTGGATTCTTGAGGAAGTAATTGGCTATGTTGAGGACAGGAGCAAGAAGCACCAATTCAAATGTACTTGTCCACGTGGACTGCAACTATCGTAATGCTTTAGATAGTTCAACCATTTTCTGTTTCTTTTTCATTTTTAAGGGAGTAAAATAATTGAACTACGTTTTCATTACAAGTGTTATCCAGAATAATACAGAAGAGATGATCAATTAAAGTTTTACTCAATCTCTGTTGCCAAAATCATATATTCAAGATACCGAAACCTCATCTTTTGGGACTCCAAAGTGGAAAAGTCCATTTTGTTGTTGATTTTAAATTCCTCAAATGTCGAAGCATTTTATTCTCTTTAAACAATTATGCTAGTCAGAGCATTATGGCTATGAACTTCTTTATGAAAATTGATGGAAATGTAACTTTTGAGTTTTTTAAGCTGTAACCATGGCTGGGGTTAAGAATGAATCAACTGACGGAGTTTTGGGTAGAGTGATTTCTCATGAATGCATTTACTGGATATGATGCCTTGATGAGGTTAAAGGCACAAGAGTTTAGCTTATCAACATCACATGTAGCTCTGTTTTTGAATCACTGTTGATACTAAACCACATGAGGATTGGAGTAGTCATCAAACAGGTTTCACTAGGCTATGAATTGGACAGGTAGCAAAACTCAAATTAAGTACTCTTTCATAAATGTCTATGTGGAGTGGGAAAGCCAGAGTTTTGTAAGTACTCTTGGTGAGTAACGTTGTTTACACTGCACTAGTTTTCAGGGGAAAAAATAAAAAAAAGAAAAGAAAAGAAAAGAGAAAGAGAGAGAGAGAGAGAGAGAGAGAGAGAGAGGCTATTTTAAGTCAATTGACATTTTGCTGCCATAATCGGGAGGATTGCATTATGAGGTACACCCATTCCATGAATGTTACATGCAATTAAGCTCAAAAGATATTATTATGAATGTTGCATGCAATTAAGCTCAAAAGATATTAGGACAAATTTCAATTTTCTCCCTTGTGGTTTGGCCTACGTGCGGATAACTCTCTTGTCATTGGAAAATAACCACATAACCCCCATATGGTTTATGGACTAAACGCACACTAACTTCTGTTAACAGAACTTGTGAATTACCTTCATACCCTCTTCTTCCTCTTTCTCTTCTTCTTCTTCTCTCCTTCATCCTCCCATGGCTGCACCCCACCATCACCACACAGCTCCCCACCCCCACCCCCAGAAACCACCACTGCAGCCTTCTCATCCTTCATTGCCGGCCCCATTCCAGCAATCACCACTTCTCAGAGAGGTGGTTGTGTGAGTTATTTTTTTATAGCAATCTTAATCTTTTTGAGGATTCACAGGAATAGACCAAAAGAGGAAGAACTTTTTTTATTAATAAAATATGAACTGAGTTTGTTTTGTTTGGTAATTTAATTGTGTTAATGAATTAAAATTTGATGCTCCATTGGAATCTATTAATTGGTCTTCTAGGACTAATTCTAATGTTGTGTTTCCTATATCTTTGTTGGGCTGGAAATACAACAAAAGTACCTTATTTCAGATTTTCTGGGAACTCATTTTTGAAATTGTCCTACCAAAATCTACTTAAAGCTACTGATGGGTTCTCTCCAGCCAATTTGGTTGGCATGGGTAGTTTTGGTTTAGTGTACAAAGGAATTCTTGATCAAGGTGAAAAAGTTGTAGCAGCGAAGGTACTAAACCTTTTATTTCATGGAGCTTCCAAGAGTTTCATTGTTGAGTGTGAGGCCTTGAGGCGCATTAAACATTGAAATCTTGTCAAGGTTGTCATGGCATGTTCAATTGTTGACTACAATGGTAATGATTTCAAAGCTCTAGTTTATGAGTTCATGGACAATGGGAGCCTAGAGGAGTAGTTGCATCCAAATGAGAACAAAGATGACACGCATGCTGAGTCAAGAAATTTAAACATCCTACAAAGGTTAAATATTGCAATTGATGTTGCTTCTGCACTTGATTATCTTCACCATCATTGCCCAGAACCAATAGTGCATTGTGATTTGAAGCCAAGCAATGTTCTTCTGAACAATGAAATGATTGGCCATGTAGGTAATTTTGGGTTAGCAAGATTCGTTCCAGAAGCTAACTATGACTGTTAGTAAATCAATAAGGTTCTATTGGCATAAGAGGATCTGTTGATTATGCTGCTCCAGGTAAATGTACCACTTTGCTCATTCTCTCTTCCTTTTTTCACCTTCAATTTCCAACAGAATCTAGAGTCAGTTTTGCATTTCCATCAGGTCTCTGCTCCTTCAATCACTGAAGTAAATTTGATTGTTCTTTGGCTTGATTCCTCACAACATCATTTCGTACTCAAATGCATAAAAATCAATAAATGTTTGGCAGATCTTTTCTAATGTATTATTCAAAAGTAAATTAAAGTGTTTATTTTTAATTTCTTCTCTTTTTTCTAATGTCAAGGTGCATAATTTAGTCAAAAAAATATGAAACTTGAAAGGATTAAGGTTCTTAGCTTCATTAGTTTCTTGCTTAAGAAAACTTGATTTCTTATTTATTATTTGTTTATAGAGTTCCAGCAAAAACCACCTAACGAAGAGACTGCCAGAAATTTATATTTTTAGGATCAATAAATTAAGGTTTTGTTGTAGTAGAACTTACAATAGACACCCCCATTTTTTAGAGGATTTTCCATGCATCTCTTATCTACTTGTCTGCAAATCATAATCATAATTTATATAATTGGATTTGGATTTACTTCTGCTGTCAATGGGGATATATACCAATATTGAGAAATCTTAGAATTTTCTTGGCGTAAAATGTGAAAGCATAACATCCTACAATATCTACCTTTTGTTTATCTACTATGTTTGTAGTCATAGAATAACCAAATAGAATAATACAAAATTCCTCTTTTATTAATAGTCAGTTCTCATAGCTATTTGTTTTTATATAATCAATTTGATGAATAAAAACAAATTGGATTCAGTTTAATTGTGCACCCAAGCTTCAACTAATTGGTTCCATAATTGTCACTAGGAAACAATCAAACCTGTTTCAAGTTAGGCCATTCTCATGATACAAGCAGACAAATCAAATGTTGTTAACTCACCAAGAATAGACATAATCCTTTCCTATTTTACTTTAAATAGTCAAGTTTGCAGTGCTCAAAACTTATTTTCTACAAGGAATTATTTACAAAAAGGTAAATTACTATTCTTTGATATGCTTCTGAGCAAGCATCTTTACAATTATATTTACATTGTACGTTGCATGATTGCAGAGTATGGTATGGGAAATGAGGTGACAACATCTGGTGATGTGTATAGTTATGGTATCCTTTTATTGGAAATGTTTATGGGGAAGAAACCTCCCGATAACATGTTTAATGATAATCTGAATCTTCATAACTTTGTTAAGATGGTTTTACCTGAAGAAGTGGTGAGCATTGTTGATCCAACACTAGTTCAACAAAGAGAAATGGGGGAGGCAAGCTCAAACACCAACAACACTCAGAATCAGAGCTCTGCTAATACTCGAAAAATTCATGAATGCTTGATTTCAATACTTAATATTGGAATTGCCTGTTCACAAGAATTACCAGGAGATCGACTGACCATTAATCATGTTGTCACTCAACTGCATGTGATCAAGAACAACCTTCTTGGAACTGACGGTCTTCATGGAGGCAGAAGAGCTAAGATTGCAATGTGATCATGAGTATGTATGACCTTGTCACTTTCTTAGTGACTCTATAATATACCTGCTTTTAGTACTGAAATTGCCACAATTCTGTACTAGGCCGACAAACTTTAGTTTGTCCTGTGACATATAAATCATAAGGACTTAGATATGTTATACTTCACCCAGATGATCACATTCCTCAACACTGACATTTTGAAGGTGATAAAAAAACAGTTATAGTTCCTGTCAAGCATCATGATTTCAGTATCAACTGCAAATTCTTTTCTACATTGGTTTTGATCCCGTTTCATGTTTGAATTCTCTCAGGTTGATTATCTCAATTTGAGAGAGCGTTTGGGCTTGGTGTGCTCATTTTGGGGTCAACCTTAGTGATCCGAATAGTTCACTTTTTAACTTATTGAGTAGAATATTCATGCAAAAAATTAATTAACATGATCAGATATCAGTAGCTATATGTTTGAATCACATTTGTATTACTAATGGAGTTCTGTGTAGATTTAAAAAAAAAAAGAAAAAAGAGAACCTCCCGAATATTAATTTTTTCCAGATACTATACTGGTAGCAAAGCTACAAAGTTACACTATCAGAGCCTTAGAGGCTTATCTATTTCCCAAGGAGAGCAACATTGTTTACATTGCACTAGTTTCCCAGAAAGAAATAAAAATATGATATTTTAAGAAAAATGACATTTTTTCGCATCTGCATGTATTATGGGTTACACATATCTGCAATTAAACTCAAAACATGAGCACTTGCATAGATACACTTCTATGTTTTTTCTTTCTTGATCTTTATGACCATTTATTTTATAATAGTATACATTTATTCAATAAGGTACTCCCAAAAAAAAAAATAATAATAATAATAATTTTGAAATTGCTTCAGGTTCTTATTTGTGCTTTCTTTTAATTGTTTGTCATTTCTCATCTAATTATTTGAAGTTCTAACTATATAATTTTTTTTTCTCTTCTCCTAGGTGCTTGAGTTTTGATTGGACGTGAAGATATTTGTCGACTCAACAACTACGTGACGCTGCAAATTATTAAACGCAACTTTTCTCATTTAAATGTGTTTTATTTTAAGAAGACTACGCTTGATTTGCAATGGCTATCCTATCTTATATACTCTAAAAATAAGCTTAATATATAGTTATCCAGTTTGAATTGCAATGTGATACAAACAAGTTGTAGTATTATAATCAATTTGGTTTAAGCTTATTTTGAGAAGACACAATTTTAACTAAAAAGCCAAAAAATTATTACAAAAAAGTCAACTGTATAAACAAAAGGTGATCAAATAAAACACATTACAAAATTTGATGACACTTGCCCTGAAAACTAGATTGAGCAAAAAGATTTGAATACATCTGTTTCTCGATTGGAAATATGCAAGTTTTAAGATAAAGAAGAAGAAAAAAATTGAGTCTAACAATCTGGGGTTTATTAGAATATATTTTATGTTTTATTGTTTAATTATTTCTGTTGAAAATCAAGCCACGTTTTCATCAGATGCCATATGCATCAAGCCCCTTTCTTTATTTCATATGCTTTCGGTGGTTAATCAAGCTAGTTATTATAATAATAAACAGAGTGTATGCTGATATATATGTAATATATATTAATGTATAGTTAAATATGTAGTGGCCTCGTGGCCTGCTTGTTTGTGCTTTTGGCCTCGTGGCCTCGTGGCCTCCATCTGATCATATTGTATAAACCTCCTATATAATGGAGTAGCATTGTAAGGCTTAAGATATTGAAATAAAGAGTCTATGTTTAGTCTTTCAATCACTCTCTCTCTCTCTCAATATTAATATTTTCATGGTATCAGAGCAGGTGTAATCCTGTCTCATCATTTTCGCCTCTTCAGTCAATATTCGAATTTTTCTCTTCTACTCAAATATATCCTTCTATTGCATGACTAAATACGGTCCAGCTTTCGGAATGACTATCAACTCATCCTCCTCTTCTTCTGATATTATCATCTCATCATCTTCATCCTCTCATCAAATGGAAACCTCTCATCTTCCGATCACTGCCCATAAACTGAATGGGCAAAATTATTTGCAATGGTCTCAATCCATGTTAATGTTTATACGGGGAAAGGAGAAAGATGACTACATCACCGGAGCCTCGGCGCTACCAGAAACCACAGCATCAACCTACAAAAGGTGGATAGCTGAAAATAATATGGTCATGTCGTGGCTCGTCAACTCTATGACCACTGACATTGGCGAAAATTTTCTGTCATTTGATACTGCCAAAGAGATCTGGGACATGGCAAAAGAAACGTTTTCAGACAAGGAAAACACATCTGAAATCATCCAGCTTGAAAGCTCCCTCCACAATTTACGTCAAGACAATCTTACGGTAACTGAATATTTCAATACCCTTACTCGTCTATGGCGTCAACTTGATACATTTGAGGTTCATAACTGGCAGTGTGTTACTGATGGTCTGTTATATAAAAAGATTGTCGAAGGGAAGCGTGTGTTTAAATTCTTGTTAGGATTGAACACAAATCTTGATGAAATCAGAGGAAGAATTATGGGAGTAAAACCGCTCCCTAGCCTTAGAGAGGCATTCTCTGAAGTCCGTCGCGAAGAAAGTCGGAAAAAACTCATGATGGGATCTCATCAACAACTGAATATGGCAGAAAGCTCGGCTCTTAAGACTCAATTCGCTCCTATCGACAACCGTCAGAAAAATAAAGGAGGTAGGCCTTGGTGTGATCATTGCAGAAAGCCGGGTCACTCGAGAGAAACTTGCTGGAAGATTCATGGAAAGCCAGTAGATTGGAAGCCACGTCAGCCTCTTGAGAAAGAAGGACGAGGTAATCATGTAGGTACAAATGAACTATCACCACAACCTGAAGCAAGCCCTTTCACCAAGGAGCAAATGGAGATGCTCCAGAAACTACTACAGTCACAATCTAGTTCGTCTTCCAACCACATCATAGGATCCGGAACCTTGGCTCACAAAGGTAATTCTTTGAACGCCTTTACTGTTAGTAAGAAACGTAAAAAACCTTGGATTGTGGACTCAGGAGCATCTGATCATATGACGGGAGATGCAACAATTTTTGATACATATAACTCATGTCAAAATAATTTAACGGTCCGAATAGCAGATGGTTCACTATCAAAGGTTGCCGGTACAGGTTCAGTTGTGCTGTCTAGGAATCTTATTCTCAACTCTGTTCTCCTTGTTCCTGACTTGGACTGTAATTTATTGTCAATTAGTAAACTCACTAAGGAAAAGAGGTGTGTTACTAATTTTTTCTCCACTCATTGTGAATTTCAGGATTTGGATTCGGGGAAGATGATTGGCAATGCTGAGGAATGCTCTGGACTCTACATCCTTAAGGAACGCCACTATCCACAAGAACAACCTCAAACGGCAATTTGTGGTAGTTCTTTTTCGGTTTCGTGTCAAAATAACGATAGAGCAATTATGTTGTGGCACTATCGCTTAGGTCATCCTAATGTTATGTATCTCAAGCATTTATTTCCTTCATTATTTAATAAAAATCCAAAACCTTTTGATTGTGAAATCTGTCAATTTTCTAAGCATGTACGGTCCCATTTTCCCATTCAATCCTATAAAGCGTCTCGTCCATTCTCACTAATTCATAGTGATATCTGGGGTCCATCCAGAATAAAAAATGTAACTGGTACTAGGTGGTTTGTCTCATTCATAGATGATCACACTAGATTAACCTGGGTCTTCCTCATGAAAGACAAATCTGAAACGAGCCAAATCTTCAAAAATTTTCAAATTATGATTCAGACACAATTCCAGTCAAAAATCCAAATTCTAAAGTCTGATAACGCTCGGGACTATTTCAACTCAATTCTAGGAGATTTTTTAGCAGACAAAGGGATAGTTCACTTAAGTTCATGTGTTGACACCCCACAACAAAACGGCATCGCTGAACGGAAAAATCGGCATTTGTTAGATGTTGCTAGATCACTCATGTTTTCCACAAATGTTCCACAATTCTTCTGGGGGGAAGCTGTTCTTACAGCTGCCTATCTTATCAATAGGATGCCATCTAAGGTACTACAATTCCAAACTCCTTGTCAACTTCTCCTAAAATCCTTTCCCACTACTCGCCTCATCTCCACCATCCCACCCAAAATTTTCGGGTGCTCTGTCTTTGTTCATGTCCATCAACAGTATCGAGGTAAACTTGATCCCCGGTCGCTCAAGTGTGTCTTCATTGGGTATTCGTCACATCAGAAAGGGTATAAGTGTTACTCTCCGGTCACTAGGAAATTCTACACTTCCATGGATGTCACATTTTTTGAAACCCAGTCTTACTACCCTAAAATTGATATTCAGGGGGAGACTCCAACCCAGGAATATCAATTTTGGACCCCTGCGTCATTTAGTGAGCCATCCATCACCACCAAAAATCCCACACCTCCTGAGTCATTGAATCCATCTGTACCTGCCGAAAATTCCGAGTTCATTGTTGCCTTGCGGGATAATGAGCACATCCAAGAGGAAATGGAGGAAGGAGCACTTTCTCAACAATCCCATGAGGCTGAACCGGGTTCTAATCCAAGCAACATTCCAGGTAACAATCTTCTTACCACAGATAGTACTGTTGATTCTGAGTTCGAAAACAGTATTCTTAATATGCCCATAGCTTGGAGAAAAGGAGTTAGATCATGTACTCAGCATCCCATTGGGAACTTTATTTCTTATGATAATCTATCACCTTCGTTCCGTGCCTTCACTTCTAGCATCACGGAGATACACATTCCTCGGAATATTCAGGAAGCCTTCAAGTCTCCTCAGTGGAAGGCAGCAGTCAATGAGGAAGTTCGGGCTCTGGAAACGAATGGTACTTGGGAAATTACTGATCTTCCAAGAGGTAAGAAACCCGTTGGATGTAAATGGTTTTTCACAGTAAAGCACAAGGCAGATGGTAATGTGGAACGTTATAAAGCTTGGTTGGTTGCCAAAGGATTCTCCCAATCCTATGGCATTGACTATCAAGAAACCTTTGCTCCGGTTGCCAAGCTCAACACTGTTCGTGTACTTTTATCCTTGGCAGCTAATCTCGATTGGTCACTTCACCAACTTGATGTAAAAAATGCCTTCCTCAATGGTGACTTAGCGGAAGAAGTTTACATGGACATTCCGGCTGGACTTGAGACGACATCAAATTTCAACAAAGTTTGCAGACTCCGAAAATCCTTGTATGGTCTCAAACAATCTCCCAGGGCCTGGTTTGAACGGTTCACTAAGGCAGTAAAAGGGTACGGTTTTGTTCAATGTCAATCCGATCATACATTATTTGTGAAGCACTCCCTAGGAGGGAAATTGGCAATTATCATTGTTTATGTGGATGACATAATTCTAACAGGTGATCATGAAGAGGAAATTGGCTTACTTAAAACATTCCTAACAAAGGAATTTGAGATTAAAGATCTTGGAAATCTTAAGTACTTTCTTGGAATGGAAATTGCTAGGTCAAAGAAAGGTATAGTCGTCTCACAACGTAAATACGTTCTAGACTTACTGAATGAAACAGGGATGCTAGGATGCAAGCCGGCAGAAACTCCTATGGACACAACTATCAAACTGGAAGAACGTGACGGTAGTGCACCAAGTGATAAAGGGAGATATCAACGTCTTGTGGGAAAACTCATTTATCTTTCTCATACAAGGCCAGACATCGGCTTCTCTGTTAGTGTGGTCAGTCAATTCATGAACAATCCTACCGACAAACACATGACTGCTGTGACCAGAATATTGAGGTACCTAAAAAAGACACTGGGAAAGGGTCTCTTCTTCCAAAGAACAACAAATAGAAAAATTGAGATTTTTTCAGACGCAGATTGGGCAGGTTCAGTAACTGATCGAAGATCAACCTCTGGCTATTGTTCGTTTGTTTGGGGGAACGCGGTTACATGGCGAAGCAAGAAACAGTCAGTGGTCGCCCGTAGTAGTGCTGAGGCAGAATTTCGTGCTATGGCCCTAGGTATCTGTGAAGGAATCTGGTTGAACAGACTGTTAGAAGAATTACGAGTTCCATCTGAGCATCCCATGGTTTTATACTGCGACAACCAAGCCGCCATCAGTATCGCTAAGAATCCGGTTCATCATGATCGCACTAAGCACGTGGAGATAGATCGACACTTTATCAAGGAAAAGATTGAAGAGGGAGTTTTTCAAGTCAGCTACACTCCAACAAACTGTCAAAAAGCTGACATTCTCACCAAAGCTCTTGCTCGAGTTAACTTCGAAGATCTGACGGACAAATTGGGCATGATTAACATCTACAACGTCGCTTGAGGGGGAGTGTTGAAAATCAAGCCACGTTTTCATCAGATGCCATATGCATCAAGCCCCTTTCTTTATTTCATATGCTTTCGGTGATTAATTTATTTCATATGCTTTCGGTGGTTAATCAAGCTAGTTATTATAATAATAAACAGAGTGTATGCTGATATATATGTAATATATATTAATGTATAGTTAAATATGTAGTGGCCTCGTGGCCTGCTTGTTTGTGCTTTTGGCCTCGTGGCCTCGTGGCCTCGTGGCCTCCATCTAATCATATTGTATAAACCTCCTATATAATGGAGTAGCATTGTAAGGCTTAAGATATTGAAATAAAGAGTCTATGTTTAGTCTTTCAATCACTCTCTCTCTCTCTCAATATTAATATTTTCAATTTCTTCCGTTTCCATTGTCTATACAAAGTGAGTTGTTTGATAAGTGACTTTTTAGTTAAAGTAGTTAAAAAATCAAACTAAGTTATCACATTCTGTGAGTTGTTTGGGGAGTGGCACTTTTTTTAGTTAAAATAGTCAAAAAACCAATTTAAGTTATTACGTACTCTCTCTATTTTTTTATACATATTTTCGTACAAAAACAAATAAAACAACTACAATAACTAATTTTGAAACTAGTTCTGTATAAATTATATATTTCAAGTATGAATATAATTCATCAAGTGAATAAAACAGTAGAACTAATGATAAAATGAAAACTTAATATGCACACATAGAAGGCATCATCTCACTTTATTTTTTACTCTTCTTCCCCCCCCCCCCCTTTTGTTTGTATATATAGCCTACATTTTAATTTATTTTCTTTTTGACCATTTAAACAAAAGATTGAGCTTCTTTATTTTTCTACTATGGTTCTATGAACAAAATGATTTTACATTTGAAAAATGTTACATACAATTTTATTTTTTATTTTTCTTGGTAAAATTGGGGCTGCCATTTTCTGATTTTAAAGTACAATTAAATAAGTTTTATATACATTTATAATTGTAAATCTCATTATTTTGTATGAGAAAAAAAATAAAATTATATATAGCATTACTGAACATCCATTAGGATTGATGGTGTCCCTAAAAATTTGAGTACTTGGAGAATATATATGCAGGGCTATTGAGGTGGCAAATGTTAATTGGTCATTATAATTTTTTTTAATAAATTATACCGACACAATTATTTAAAGGTAAATTGTAGTAAGCCCCTTTAAACTATGACTCGTGTGCACTTTGTTCTCTTGAATTTCAAAACTCAATAGTTAATCTCTTTAAAGTATTATTTATTACAGCTAACTCTTTTTTTTTTTATTATGATTTTGTTAGAATTTACAAAAAATTAAATTTTTAATTTTAGTAATGAAAGAGATTCACAATATTATTTTATAATATCTAAGGTCCTTCAACCCCACACCCATATATTACAGAGAAATTTGGTATAAGCTTCAAACCTTCACCTCTCTTTCTCTCTCAGACTCACGCGTCACCTCTTCCAAACCCACCACCCAATTCACAAATCCGATCCCACATATCCTTCGGAACCGGCACAACGGCCAATAGCACGAGAGCTTATCAAATACTATAAAACTATTGTACAGTAGGTTTCTTCACCATAACAGAGTGAGAGAAGTGAAGAAGGTTCAATGGCTAGTCAAACCAACCCAAACCAGCCCTTCCATGGAAGATCAAACTCTTACTCTCCGCCTACACCTTCGCCATCAACACCTCTCGCCGCCCCAACGGCACCGTCAACCGCAGCCCCACCACCTTCCTTGACCTCAAATCTCCTCCCTCCGCCACCAAACCCATCCACGGCGTCACCACCTCCGACACCACAATCGACTCTTCTCTCAATCTCTGGTTCCGCCTCTACACCCCCACCGCCCTCACATCCAGCGCACCACCATCATCTTCGTACCATTCTCGGACGACGGAGACTACGCCGACGATGCGGCGGGCTTTGGGACCGGAGTGGTAGAAGAAGCAGAGGTCACCGAGGCGCATGGACTTGAGGTTCTTCTGGGCTGCTTCTCTTTCCCCATTTTCTGTTTTTTGCAGACTCTAAATTCCAAGGATTGCTTTGTATGTTGAATTCATTATGAATATAGACATAAATATGGTTATTGGATCAAGTCTCTTTTTGTAGTATAAAAATAATGTTGGATCAAATCACTGAAGCCATCAAACTGCAGACAACAAGTGAATTTCTCTGGTTGGAGGGGATTTTCTCTGGGATCGAGTAAATTTCTCTGGAGTGCAGAGGGAAATTTCTCCGGATTGAGTAAATTTCTGGTTTGTTGAATTAAAAATGCTCTTGTTTTGAGAAAGTCTTGCAGATAACAAGCAAACTTCATATTTTTGGCTATAGAAAACACACCTGATAAAAATTGATATTATTACTATATTCAAATGAGCAATTCATTGAGAACAATGCCCACCAAGTGTTTTCAGAAAAGTTCCAAAGCTGTGTTATCTGAAATTATGTCTTTAATTTTCTTTCAATGGACTGTTTGGCTTTTGAGAAAATCAGAATTTCTCTGGGAAGAGAATTTCTCTGGTGATGGATCCAAAATTTCTTTGGTGATGGCTTTTGAGAAAATCAGAATTTCTCTGGAAAGAGAATTTCTCTAGGATGGATCCAGAATTTCTCTGGGAACAAAATTTCTCTAAGATGGATCTAGAATTTCTATTTATTACAGATATGTGACGTATTCTCAGCTGTGAATATGGACTGCTGTGAGCGCTTGCCTTTTGGGTGTGCTTGAGCTCGTAGATTGGAAGGAAACTTTCTTTTGCATGCTAAGGTGGTTGCTTAGAGTGTAATTTGTGCTCTGCTACTGATATATCTACAAATAGGTTGTTGGAGCTGTGTCAAGGAGCTCCTGCTGTTGTTGCTGTCAATGGTAGCCCAATTTTGAAGGTAATTAGGTTCTTGTCATTTTGTTTTGTAACCCAGTATATAGGTGGTCCTCAAGACAACCTTGAATAGCTTGGGGTTTGTCCTTGTAGATTGTACTCTTTTTTCAACAAAGTCGAAATTTTTCTGGAGAGAAACAGAGAATTTCTCTGGGTTGGAGAGAATTTCTCTAGATCAAATTGAGGGACTTTAGACATTATGAAAATATTAGATGTCCTTTATACTATAAAGTTTTAATACCAGAGATCCTAAAAAAAACCCCCTAATAATACAGGTTATTGATTGCTTTAGTATAATAATATTCTTATCTAATGATTTCATTTGCACTTGGTCTTTCTAACTTTAGTGATAAAGTGCAAATGAGATCATCATATAAGAATATTATTGTCCTATAATTTTAATAAATGTATCATGTGCTCTACACATGATCGAATTTTTTTATAAAAAAGTGAAAAATAATTTTTATTCAAATAAATTTATTTTCTAATTATACCAAAGACTAAATATATATATATGATATTTATGTCCAAAAAGAACAGTTTTATTTCCAAGAAATTAATAAAGCTAGGTGTAGGAGGGTGTGGGTGGACCACTGAACCAAGAGTCATGAATGGGCAATTCTTGGGGGGTCTCTGTATCTGTACCAATTGATGTTAATCTGCCGTGGAAACAGGGGAAGCAAATTTTAATTACAATGCTGCACATGACTTGACTTTAGGGTTCCTAAATTGATGAGAAGAAACAAAAAGAATAAATAACATGGTGAAACGTTTTAAGTTGGTAAAATATTTGGTATTATTTTTAAGAATTGTTTTCTATTCTCGAATGGAAATAAATACATAAATAAATAAAATTTAGATACAAAAAACTTGTTCAATAAATTATTTGTAATTTTTTTTTTTTTTTGAGGTAGTTCGCTGAAAACACCCATTTTTAGGAAAATACTTTAATTTGTTTTTTTGTATTTTCAAAAAGGACCAGGATCCCCTCCAATCTGTGATCTGGACGAGAGGGTGTTGTTCGGACTATGGGTCCCGTTTTGATGAGCCGAAACATTCATTTTGACAACTTTAAGAACCAAAATGACAAATTTAAAAATTGAGGGACTAAAATGACAAGAAACAACTATTTTAGAGATTAAAACTGTCTTTTATCCATATTCTTATTATCAATGTTGACAGACGTTACACTTAGGACGAAATTGACTCAAATTGACAATTTTGAAGACCAAAATGACAATTAAAATTTAAGGGACTAAAATGAAAAACAACGCATACTTTAGGGATTAAAATTGTCTTTTATCCTACGATGTTTGAGTTTAGATTATTTTGGTCTTTTTTTTAATTATAAATTTTAATAGTTATATATGCAAGTAATGTTTTTGTAAGGGCTTTCTATTGGCACTACATTTTATAAAATAACCTATCGACAAACTTCAAAAAATAAAGGATCTTCAACCACATTCACAAGTTGTGCTATTATAGGAGTAGCCCTTATCAGTTAGGAATAGTCACTTAGCAAATTGTTTAGAGTAGCCCAAGTATAATTCTCTGTCGATTGGTGTTGTTTCCGTTTATTTGTTCTTGTTTAAGTTCACGTAACTTGTGGCTGGTGGCAGTTTTACTTGATTAATATCAATTCAGTTCATTTTCCTTTCATTTTTCTTTGTTTATTTCCTCCAAAGAAGTCCTTGACCGTTTCAAAGTATAGAACTCAACCACATTACTTGATCTATTGTGTTTTGTGAAAATTAAGTATTATTTGTTGGTTGACTTCTATCGATTGACCCTCAACCAAATTTTTAATAACACTATAAAATAATATTTTGATCACAATTTTATTTTTTTTTAATGTATGTAATGGTAAAATTTGGCCTAATAACCTTGAGGTTATGGTTTCAAGTCTCGAGACAACCACTTTGTGCATTATGCCAAAAGTGTGTACTCAATCTTTCCCTTCTCAAACACACATTTGAATTCGAAGCAGAATGGGAGGTAGAAACTGGGCAAAAATTGTAATCGATTAATTGAATAATGCAATTACAAATGTTACCTTTAGTAAGGGCAATTTTAAAACTTTGACTGAGTTCTAGAATTACAAGAGTTATAGTAGTCTACTCCTATGAAAAGTAAGTGCATGAAAAATAAGTGCAATGCTGAAATTTAAAAATAAATGAAACGATAAAAACGTAGATTCTGTATTTGGTTGGGGGTTTCTCAATCTTTGCTTTTTTGTCTATTTATAGTCTTTTTCTGGACCTTTGAAGCAGTTGAGCTGATATCTCTCACTATGATCTCCTTCATTCTTGCTACTTCTTAGGACAACTACTAATTGTGTGTGTGACCACTAATAATTGCTCTTTGATAAATTCTCTTCCATGTGCTTCTCACGTATTGATTTAAAGTTTCGACTGCTGAAACTCGCACACCTGCTGCTCATGTGAGCTGCTTCAAAGGTGGGGGCTCTTTAATGCTCCATGTATTTGTACAATTCCCTTGATTGCAATGTGTTACCTTCTAACTGAATGGTTTAAATATGACATCAAAAGATATAAAAATAAAATAATTTAAAAAAAATCCATATAGAATAACAAGGCATATTCGTGTCCATTCATTTCAAATAAAAAATTTTGTTATTTATAATTTTTAAAATGCCACTACCATATCATTCTTGTAGGACTTTATGTATAATTTTTTATTTACAAATCATTTTCCATCATTAATTATTTGTTAAAGTGAGCAAATGGTGGGGGCTCTTTTTTATCTTACATCTTTTGTTTGTAAATTTTTTTTTTTTTTTTTGAGAGTATATAATATACCGTGAGATTGTATATCCCCCAAATTGGTAGATATACAATACCACCCTCCCTGTTATATCATATCTTGTGTTATGTGATAAGAATTAAGAAGTCAAATTTACATTTTTTTTTTATCTATTTACCCTTCTGAACCCTTTTCATTGTTTATGTCAAGTCTTTGATTTCTTTTTTTTATATTTTTTTATAGATGTTTTTTGTTGTAGCTGAATAATCCTTCCCCTTCAATGCTTTTTGTTTTGTATGTTGTTGATTTGGAAATCAATGAAGCTTCTATAAACAAACAAAAATGATTTATTTATTATTTTTTCATAAACAACAAGAAATCTGGTATGACTATATGTATATGACAAAAAAATTATTTCTCAGAATTTTTATTTATTTTTTTATTTTTACAGTTGGTTGATGTTGTAGATGAATGGTTTGAGACATTTGTTTGTTTAGGTGAAGAGTTTAATCTTCTTTTTTTATTTTTATTTATATATATATATACATAAACCAAAAAATATATATACAAAATCAGACTTCACCTAAAAAAATCTGATTGTTTACAAAAAAGATGTTATTTTTGTAATCAAAATACTTGTTTAAAATGGGTTTTTTATTTTATTTTTATTATCAGGTTAGCGTTAATATAATATAATAAATTTTTTTTTTTTTTGGGGGGGAGAAGAAATTGTTGGATTTCATGCGAATCTTTGATTTGTATATATTATCATTAATTGTGAAGTGTATTATAACATAATGTTATGAGGGCAATCTTGAAAATTCTTTGCTTATATCCCACAATCCATTTTGTAAAACAAACATGGATAAGATATATTTAGTGTTACATATCAAGTCAACAAATATGAATGGTGGGATATGTTATCCAGCATTTATATGTTATTCATTGTATATCCTGACTAAATTTCACATGATATTATATCTCCCATTTTATATTTAGTGAAATATACAGGGCCTTAAATTTTTTAAACTTATAGTTATGTTTGATTATCGAATTAGGTTGATTAGGATAATGTGAAGGGTGAGTTGAGTGATGAGATTACTAGTATGGTAACATTAGACTATAGATGTAAGATAATTTGTATTTGTTTGTACACTAGTGTGATTGGTTGTAACTAAATCTATGCAATTACGGAAAAACTCTCATTTTATAACTTGTAGTTATGTTTGATCCTAATGATTGAATACATTTTGCCTAGCGTTGAAGGCTAGCTACATGTAGCTAGTGAATATGAGTTGAGCTAAAATGCCTAATCATATGCCTAGTGCATTGGAATTGAAAAAAGTGAATCACACTAGGCATTTTAACTAACAAGTATTATATGCCTAGTGCATTAGAGATGCTCTAACTTTGTTGTTTTTGTAAAATGGAGGTGAAATAATTTTTTCACCACTAATACCATAGTAAATGTTAGTTCCATCTTTTGGGAGGATTCGTTGTGCCACAGAACTTTTAGTCCATGGCATCCCTCCAAACCGGTAACAAACATGGTTATGGTTTTTCAATCTACTTATGATAGCCCTCGTTTATTTTTGTAAAATTTAACCTCATATATCTTCATATGAAGCGAGGGACTTTTAATTTAGGAAATTTCAACTTTTGTATTTTATACTACAGAATTGAAATGGATGGCTTACTAACTGGATTAGTCATTTGACTTATTCCATTGTTTGCCTCATGCAAGCATACGCCTAAAATCCATGGGAGGATAGAAGCACTAGAAACCCGTGATATAGAACCCAAAATCGATTGGTTCACATGCAAGTTAAAAGCTTATTTCTACTATGGTTTAAAGGTATGTTTGGTATAGTAGACAAGAAAAGAAATGACAAGATTATGATTAAGAGCGACATCTAAAGGATTTGCTCCGATGTTGTTTGCAGTGGGAAAAGAATATCAGGTGAGGAAGAAAAAAAGGTAAAAAGGGAAATTAAATAAGGGTACAAATGACATTTTTTTATTTTAACAATTTTCTTTTAAATAAATAAATACAAAACTAAATTTCACGCACCATTAACATAAACTAGATCGGTTCAATCTTACATTTTCTTGTTAATTAAAGGGGGATTTAGTGTCACAAAGTAAATGATTCGAGAGTTGTCTGATTTTGGACTTAATCTCGAGATATAAAATTTAATTTATCCTTAAAATTTTATAAAGAACAGTTTGCATTTCGTATCAAGTCTCACAACTTTCTGTGACAAGAAAACATGGACTTTTAACGTTTCTCATCTGTTTAATCATCCAAATAAGTGTTGAGAGACCTATTTCTCTCAATTTCTTTTCTTTTGTCACCAAACCCTTCAATCCAAATGAACTGTAAGAACTGTTCAACATTCAATTTCAGAAACCAAGGTAGCACTCTCAGATTCACTGTATGCTACATATCAATGCACTGAGTGCTGAGAGACATATTTCTCTCAATTTCTTTTATTTTGTCACCAAACCCTTCAGTCCAAATGAACTGCAAGAACTGCTTATATTTCAGAAACCAAGGTAGCACCATCAGATTCACCGTATCCTACATGTCAATGCACTTGAATGCAATTCTACAAGTATTTGATAATTCAATCAATTTGGCCCAAAATATATAAACTTCAAAAAAAAGTAGAGGCTTACATCAACAGGTCCTGAAACTTGCAAACAGACAAGCTACTCTTAACAACTAAAAAACCAGAGAACAAACAATCCAGTCTATAACAACTTCAATACAGCAAAAATCATAAGAACTATATCATAAGATTTTTGTCATTATTCTTCACATTTCCGGTCCAGATTCTGCAAGCAGGGGGAGGCGCGGAAAAATCACTCCAATTTATAATGAAAGATGTGTAATTTCTGACAACTTCTATTCATTTCTAAAACATTATTGATAGCTGCGACCTTGTCAAAAAGCATTTTAATTGATGCTACTTGCTCCTATCCTCATCAGAGCCAAGTTCTTTTTTTCTTTGCTTTTTTTTCTTCTTTATTTTTTTCCTTAAACAAATCCGAGTTTCAGGGAAAAGAAGAACAACCAAAAGCCATGAAACCAAAATCTCAAATGTTAGAGAATGTGATGACATGGGTGAAGTAGAATAGTTTTCAAGTGTTATGATTTTCCATCCACATGCCAAACTAAAGTTTTCTGTCTTGGTGTAAATTTTGCAGCAATTTGAAGACCAAATACTAGTATTTTGAACGTTCTAATTACTCAGACAGTGACAACTGGGGACAGCCACGTACCTAATCATGATTGCATTGCAATTCTATCTCTTCTGCCTCCATGAACTCTGCCACTTCCAATAAGAGTTTTCTTGATCACATGCAACTGAGTAACAACATCATTAATGGCCATCCGATCTCTTGGCAGTTCCTCTGAACAAGCAATTCCAACATTAAGTATTGAAATCAAGCACTCTTGAATTTTGTGACTGCTACCAGTAGTAGAGCTATGATTTTGGGCATTGTTGGTGCGTGAGCTTGCTTCCCCCTCTACAATTCGGTGCAATAATGATGGATCAGCAATGCTCAATACTTGTTCAGGCAAAACCACCTTAGCAAAGTTCGGGATACTCAGGGTGTGATTAAACACGCTATTGGTAGGTCTTTTTCCTGTGAACATCTCCAACAAGAGGATGCCATAACTATACACATCGCCATATGTTGACACCTCATGTCCCATGCCATACTCTGCAATTCGTGTTCCAAAGAGTAAATGCAATTGAAAGTAAATTAAAGAATAGTGAAATTCGCATTCTAGTCTCTACAAACAACTCTTTAAAAAAAAATATCAAAAACAAAGACTAAGATAGTGATATAGCCAATACTATTTTTTGCTCTTCAAGTGCTGCTTCTTGTCCTGCTTGCCATTTTTTTAAGACAGTGATAGGAGACGAACAGAAGTTAGATACTGTTACAATTTCACTCATTGATAGCGGGACTATAGAACTATGATTTGCTGATATGGGTAGAATGAAACCAAATTCAAGTATATTGCAAATTGCATAAAAGAATTGAAGAGAATGTATAGAGAAACTTCTATAAAAAAAAAATGATGGTATATGCTATTTATCACCAAAAAAAAAATGATGGTATATTCTGTATGCAAGGGACTAACAAAGTTTAGAATCTAAATTTTTTGAACTCACTAAAAGAACAAAATCAACTAATCTTAATTTTAAAGTCGCTGATGCATTCTGTATGTGATTTATGCACTATATGCTCAAACATTGGTTATTGTGCTTTTGAAGGCAAAACACTTTTATTGAAGAAAAACAATGAGCCATTATCTTTATTTCAGTGGTTCAAGGAGCAGACTCGATGGATATGTCAATATTGTTTAGGAAAGTGAAGATGAAAACAAGAGCATAAGCAGTATATTTACCTGGAGCAGCATAACCAACAGATCCTCTTATGCCAATAGAACTTGATTGATTTGCAGAAGAGTCATAGGTGGTTCCTGGAAGGCATCTTGCTAACCCAAAGTCACCTACATGTGCAGTCATATCATTGTCCAAAAGAACATTGCTCGGCTTCAAATCACAATGAACTATTGGTTCTGGGCAATAATGGTGTAGATAATCCAGTGCCGAAGCAACATCTATGGCAATATTTAACCTTTGGAGAATGTCTAAATTCCTTGACTTCTCTTGCACCTCATCTTCATTTTCATTTGGATGCAACCACTCCTCTAGACTCCCATTGACCATAAATTCATAGATCAGAGCTTTGCCATTGTAGTCAACACTTGAACATGCAGTAAGCACTTTTAGAAGATTCCGATGTTTGATATTCTTCAAGGCCTTACATTCAGCTATGAAACTCTTGAAAGCTCCACGGAATTGACGGTTTAGTACCTTCACTGCAACAACTTTTTCACCGTGATCAAGGGAACCTTCATACACTGAGCCAAAACTACCCGCACCAATCAAATTAGCTGGAGAGAACCCATCAATAGCTTTAAGTAGACTTTGGTAGGACAATTCCATAAATGAGTTCCCTAAAAATCCAAAAGATGGTACTTTTGCTTTCTTTTTAAACCAACAAAGGTATAGGAAACAAAACATTAAAATTAATCCTAGAAGACCAAAAGCTATGGGGAGTATTATTTTGAAGCCAAAAGTAGATCTTTTCCTTTTGAAACTTTTGGAGTTGCAACTACGCAGCTGTAATTCATGTATACCCCCACAGAGATTATTGTTTCCCTTTACAAAAACAATGGTTGGATCCTTAAATACACCTTTCTCTGGGACTGCACCCTCAAAGTCATTAAATGATAGATTCAATTTCTTTAGGAAGACAAAGCTCTCCAAATAGTCTGGTATTGTTCCTGATAAATTATTGCGAGATAGATCTAATTCCTCCAAACTTCTCAAAGAACTTAAAGACGAAGGAATGATTCCCCATAACGTATTGCCCTCCATATTTAATATTGTCAATTGGACACAACTACCAAGAGTGCTTGGAATGTTACCAGACAAGGTGTTCTTAGAAACATCTAGGCTTTCTAGATTTTTTAAATTTCCAAATTCCACTGGAAGCAACCCAGTCAAATAATTTTGAGATACATTCAGAAGCAATAATGATGACAGACTTGTAATTTCTTGGGGTATGGTACCGCTAAGATTGTTACCCCCAAGACCAAGTCCTAGTAAAAGTTGGCATTTTCCAAGACCTGAAGGGATGTTCCCATGAAAATTATTTTCGTCTAAATAAAAGTAGGTTAACAAAGTTAAATTTTCAAAGGACGATGGGATGTTCCCGGAAAATCTGTTTCTTGCAAGATCCAGAATGTGCAGCTTTTGAAGGTCACTTACTATATCAGTAGGAATATTTAGGAATATTACCTGTGAGTTGGTTGAACGACAAGTCAATCATTTGCAAATTGACCAGATTTCCCATTGCTGTTGGGATGCTCCCATATATTTTATTTCCGGCCATTAGTAGTTGGTTGAGACTAGTAGAGAAATTGCCAATCAATTCTTCAGTCAATGTCCCTCCAAAATTGTTGTCGCTCATAGCAAAATAGTTCAAATTGGTAGCATTGGTTAAAGAGGAGAGAAAGCTCAAGTCATCATTTTCTTTTCCCCCAGTTCCGAGTTGATTACCTTGAAAGCTTAACCACCAAAGACGATGCACCTTCTCCAAAGAAGGTACTTTTCCAGTAAACTTATTATCTCCCATGTCGAGTTTCTCAAGTTTAGAGGCATTAGATAATGAAACAGGAATGGATCCAGTTAACAGGTTGGCGCCAACAGCAAGAGATTGGAGCTTAGGAAGAGATCTTCCCAAGTCTGAGGGAAGCCCCCCCTTGAATTTGGTTAAGTACCACATTGACAACTGTTATAGGAGAGAGATTAAAAATTGAGGAAGGAATGCTACCCACCAACATGTTCCCACCCAACCCAAGAACTTGCAGGTTCATCAATCTTCCAAGAACATCCGGAATATTCCCACTAATATTATTAACTTCTACAATGAAATCTGTAAGAGACAATAGATTTCCAAAAGTATCAGGGACAGGTCCTGTTACATTGTTTCTGCCAATAAAGATCATCTGGAGCTTAGACAGAGAACCAAGCTGCTTTGGAATTTTCCCAACAAGCATATTGCGAGAAAAATCAAGGCCAACGAGATTAGAACAAGCAGATATGTTGCCGGGTATTTCACCACTGATTGAATTATTCCGTATTGTGAATATTTGCAGTCTCTGCAAACGTTGGAGTTGTGGGGGGATTTCATAACTGAAGCTATTGTTAGCCAATCTTAGTTCCCTAAGAAAGCTCAGAAGTCCAATGTGAGGCGAAATGGAGCCAATCAATTTTCGATGACTCAGGTTCAACATAGTCACCCTCTGGCGGTGTCGATGACCACATGTTATGCTACCCCATTGACAGAAGTGGATAGATTCGTTCCACGAGTTTCGAGCACCCAAGGGATCACCGGTTATTTCAGCCAGCAAGCCGGTCAGTCTCATTCCCACCAAGAACAAAGTCGGCTATGTGAGGAACTGTTGGAAATTGGGCCAGGTATTGGACCCGAATTTGGACGCCCATGTGGCATGATCCATGGCCCATTCAAATTACCCATGTAATTTGAATTTGATTTCCTAATTATCCTATTTCTTAGGATAACCCTCTACTACATCTATCTTATCCTTAGGAGATATGGATAGATAGATATATATGGTTATATTTTTGATTCCATATCTGATTAATAAATATATCAGATACGTTATGTGGTTTTTACCCATAACCTTTTTCCCAGACTCTCTCTAACTCTCTCCCATATGAGAACTATCCAGCCTCTGTACTGTGACTTGTGTGGGTGATACTCATATTGTAGTATCACTCCACTGCTGAGAGTTCGTTGTTTGCATTTATGGAAGCACGCGATTTACTCACAAGATTCTTCGCTTTAGGTTTTATCACCTAAGGTATGATCTGATAATTTTTACCTGCTGCGTTATACTTATTTTACATTGGTATCAGAGTTAATATGGGTATTTTCGTCCTTATTTTTATGCATTAAAATATGTGTATATTTATATATATATACACGTTATATGCATGAAAATTAACAAAGGAGGGAGATGAAGTGCAGGGTTTCTGCACTTCCACTCTCATTAGATTGAGAGTGTTATACACCTCAATTTTTATGTTCATTAAATGTCATTTTTGAGACCATAAATGTTTTTGTTGTGAAAAATGGAGTCTAGCAGTACCAAAATTAGACCAGAAAACACCCCGGAAGGTGGCGCGTGTGCCGCACGCGCTATATGACGCCGCCCAATGGCTTCCACGCGCCAAGCGCCTTCCCACGCGCTTACACGCGCCATCACGCACGCGTCAGCCGCGCTGTCCACACGCGCAGCGAGCTGCCTGCTGAGCCGCACCGTTTTTTCTCCGCCGGATGTGCTGGCTTGGCGGCTGGTGCTAAGGCGCTGTTTGTTTTTTTTTTTAATTCTGAATTGCGTTAAATGGTCATAAGTAATTCGTTATAGTTTTGTTTTAAGCGTGGTTGGTACTGTTAGACTCAGAATTAAATTTTCTTTCTTCTGTAAAATTTTTAAAATTTTATGAAAAAGAAAAATATTTTTCCTGAAATAATAATTCATTATTTTTACTTTAAAATGCATCTGGTGTTGCATGATTAAGTTTCTGGGGCTGAATTTTTTATTGTAGACTACTGTTATGGTTTACTATTTATTGGTATAGTTGTTGCATTTTCCCAGATTCTGGAATATTTATTTATGATTTCATGTGTGTTTATTAATTATTTAAAATTCCAGAAAATACCAAAAAATTGCAGAAGTGATATACTTTCTGTTATGGCACAATCTGAATATTAAATACAGCATATTGTTGTTTTTTGCCTAGAATTTCTAATATGTTGTGATTAGAAAAGCATGCTTAGTTTTTTTTTATTTAAATTCCATTATTAAATGAATATAGCATGAGTTATTTGTAAATTTACATTAAGATGCTATTGTATGGAATTTATCATGCTTTGTACATGCCATAGTCAGTGGGAGTTTATTCAGTTGAGAGAAATCTTTGTAGACTTATTCCTGAAAACTAATATTTTGCATATAAATTAAATTAAATTTTGGATAATTGTCACATGTGGCGCAAGAGATGATTACGAGCATAGCGGATTTTCAATCTTGCGACTTGTGTAATATTGTCACTATTTAATTTAGATTTTTGTGGCAAAATTATATTATGCTAATCAAATTAATCCCAATGCGAATTTCTCTCTAAATTGACTTAGCTTATGGAAGCTAATTTGGTTGACCTAGACTTAGTAGAGATGTTCAAATGTGAATAATGTAATCGTATTCTTTAGATGAGCAAAAGTCTTGGTGACTTTAGGTCAGACCTTAATTGAGCCAAAGTACGGAAGCATGACTCAAAGTCGCCGTGGTTTTGTTGCCTTGATTGGCACAATAAAAACTAATGTGTGCGCTATGGTTAGCGGCACGCTACGTAGTTTTGGTTGGCGAGTTTTGGAGTTATGAAATTAGTAAGCCCTCAATAGATCTGTATATGATCTTGACTATTGAGCTGCGCGGATTGACTTTGTAATTTG
Source organism: Camellia granthamiana (assembly GCA_036172215.1). Lineage (NCBI taxonomy): Eukaryota > Viridiplantae > Streptophyta > Magnoliopsida > Ericales > Theaceae > Camellia > Camellia granthamiana. The sequence continues at coordinate 51,293,239 of CM069911.1, forward strand.
ACTTGTAATGATGTTGCATCATTGGATGAAGTAACATTCAAGAGTCAAGTCATCCAAGAAATGCGAGCTTAAATGAGTTAGTCAATAAGTGTAAGACGAGTAGCCAGTATGAGTAGTGTTTTGCTCTCTACCCAACTACTAGGAGTGGATGGAGCAAAATTTCACGCACTATAATAGTGTGTATTGAAGTATCACTTGAAGTTAAAAGATTAGCGCTTAGTAGCAGCAAAATCTATTAACACTAAGTGAAAAAATTAGTGCCAAGTGGCTGCAAAATCTATTAGTATTGCCAACTTGTCTAAGTCTGGACACTTACTGTTTCCACAGTTAAGTGTGAGACATGAAGAGGTGCTTTTTTGTATGGTTCCTTAGCTAAGCTAATATTTTTGAAAAACGTCACTAAGCGCAAACGTTGCAGCATAGTAATGAAAAGGTCAAGGCCGACAAGGTTGTTATGACTCGAAGAATTTGACGCATGGCTCGTGAGAGCATTGTGTTGAATTAGACTCTTTAGCCTAATTCGCGCTTAAGTTACTTCGGGAGCTATCATAGATTGATAGCTTATTCTCTCCTTCTAGTGGATAGTGGAATTAATTACAAGTAACTATGAAGCGAGAAACAGAGATGGCAAGAGGAGTATCGTCATCTTTCAACTAGATATAGTAAAGTGTATGGAGAATAAAATTGACTTGAAGGTGCAGGGGATTAGCACTTACTAGTTAAATTTGCGACTTAGGCGCACTTGATATCTCCATGACATCCTTTTATGATCTAGTGAATATGAATTAGTCGTGAGTCATTGCCTAGTTGGGCCTAAACCTTTTAAAACTTGTCTTCGAGAACTCACACATTAGGATGATTGGAATTAGTTTATGACGTTGGTCATGAACCGATGGCTTATTATACTTAATCACATTAATGAGAAGATGACATGGATGGTTTGAGTAGGCCCTCTTGAGCTCACTCGCTTGTGACATCCTGCTCTCATATGAATGTGTAACTTTGTTTGCAATGGCTGCTCACAAGTAAGTAGGAAAGCCATAGAAGGTCATTTGTATTGGTGCATTTAGTCCACTATGATATTTGTGACTAGATATGTGTAAGCGTATGATAGCTAAGTCTCAATCTTGACACATTTATAGATTACGATACGCATCTGAGTCAAGACTATTTGATCTCCCATAAGTCAAAATTTTTAAGATGATTTTTGACATTGCACATATGAGGTTGAGATCAATTAGACAACAACTTTCGTGCTTTTAGTTTTGACCAAGGTGGCGAGTATCTATTTGAGTTATTTTAGAAAACTCTGTGAAGAGAAATGGATGCTTAGAAAATTGATTATTCCTAGTACTCAACAACACAAAGGTGTAGTAGCGATAAGGAATTAAGTATTGTTAATGTTAGGTGGATGATGGCGCAAAATGTTTCCCAATTGGGAATTGCACTAGTTTGTTGCCTATATCCCTGACTAAGTGCCCTCCATATCAGATTTTACACTCCATTTGAGTAATGGGTTAGCGGAGAGCCATCTATGGTCGATCTGTAACCGTTAAGCAGCTTATCTTTATTTTACTTCTCATAAGGTTGCGAAGTTAAGACCTAGGGTTCTATAGCGCATTATTGTATGCTGTCTTGTAAACACATAGGGTCATGTGGCGCATTATTGTATGCTGTCATGTAAACCCTCCGGGTCATGTGCATATAGGTAAGCAGCTTTGTGCTAGTGTAACTAAGTCACATAAAGTTTTCTTAGTAAAGGTGACGTGAATAGGGTTTTGGAACTCTATAAGATAGAGAATTCTAAGCATAGCGCTTTTATGTAGCCTAGTTGAGAATGGAAAGAAATTTCCAATATCCTAGGGATAGTGGGAGTGATGTGCCTACTAATGGATTACTCCATTAGAGAAGAATACTCTACATTCTTAGTTGCGTGGTAGCGAATGTGAAAATTTTCCACGTCATCATTGGGTGATTGAGAAGGAAACATTCATGATTTCTCTGCAAGATGATAAAGAGCCTAGGATAATGCCAAAGGCTCTAGTCCCCTATTTTTAGAAAGTGATCAATGTTGCGCAGTTTAAGACAAAGTCTTTGAGGATTAACCATTTTTATAATTTGGTTGACTTTCCATTATGACGCGAAACCGTTCTAAAGTTATGCGTAATCTGGATAGTCATTGTTGAGGCATAAGGCTCACTAGATACCAAAAAGTCGCACCATTGAGGAAGGTGTAGACCAAGAGAAGACTTTCTCCTGGGGAGTGAGGTTATTTCAACTTAGGCTATAATTGGCAGAAGTTCAGAACATTGATTTGTGGGCATTGTGACCCAACCTTTCGTTGGAGAATTGGATAAGTAGATCTGTAGGGATTTACCTTCTACTTTTATGGTGAAAAGTTAGGAGCGCAAAAAGGTTGCTAGTTCCAATAAATCTTTTACAGCCTAAAACAGTTATCCAAACAGTGGTTCTTAGATTTCGTCAAGCCATGATAGGCCAACATTGATCGATGAAGACCACTGAGGCATGATCAATGGTCCAAAAGAAGTTTTTCCTTACTTAGTCATTATGAGCCAGGAATTTATAAGGTTGTCGCCACCTAGGGTGGGCAGTCCTCTGTTTTAGATATAATGGACATGGGTGATGTAATTTATATGCTCGGATGTACGATCCTTAGGGATTGTTTTGGAAGAATTCCCGGTTTGTCTTTGATGACTTACATAAGGAATATCCTAGAATGATTCTAAATGCAAAATTGCAAACCCATTGACTTACCTATCGGTAAAAGTCAGAGCCTTAACTATTGAGTGAATCCTCGAATTGTCATTGGGAGAAACAGATGACCTATATTCCTTTTTTTTTTTTTTGTGGGAGCCTAAAGTACGCTATGTGGGCGTATTCGGCATGATAAGTGTTATCTTTGGTAAATGGTCAACTGAGTTGTTTAGACATTGACCTTGCTTATTAGACTATGGATAGAATGCTTTACTAGTAGTATATAAATTTGCCCCTTGTAAGATTCAATGCGCTAGTTGGGCCCATCTTGAATAGAAGCAAATTGGTCACCAAAATATCTTTAGAGAGGTTATTACGCAAGAGGTAGTGATCTTGAATCACTTCATGTGAGGCGCACATGGTGGATTCCATTATATATGCTTATCGCAAGAGATGCTGATAAGGCTTATGCTTGGAATCTAGAATTGCGCAGACTGTGGTCGTGTTTTTTAAAATCGATCACTCATATGTTATAAGATGATGGGATATTGACACTATTATGGTTTGTGTCATAATGATTAGCAGATGATGATGTCAGTAGGTAAGATTGGCTCACTCACACGAGCAATCGCCCTTGGCGCTTGGGAGCGAGCAAGGATGAGACTAGTGGTTTATTTTTATTTGGAGCCAAGAGAGGCTTAAATTATCCACTATGTATGTCGCCTTGGTTACAACCAAGATGACGTCGTGATAAGGACCAAACATGGATGTTAGTACCCACTTTCCATGTTGTGCCTGTTATGATTAGCCAGATGCGAGATCTCATTTGGCGCCTGGAAGGCGAGCAAATACAGAATTCGGGTTAGATGCTAGAAAGCGACTAGACTAATATCTATACAGTGTATCGAGTATGACCTCACTCTTTTTGGAAGAGTTACTCCACCGTAACATGTATTCATACTATATGTGCTTAGCGACTGAGTAATGAGGCGAGAGAATGGATCCCTATTTCCTCACCGTGTGAGTCTTACGTGTCATTATTGATATGACTTTCATTTATGTATCCTTTTGTGACTTTTGACTATGTCATAAGGTAAGGGTTTGATGTTCTACTACTTTGGTATGTTGCCTGCGGTCATGTATTATTCGGCCTTATGGGACATCACTAGGAAAACGGTCAATCCTAAACTAAATGGCATGAGGGCAAAGGGAAGATCATCTAGTATTACACCACTGTTGTATATTCATTGCCGGCAACTCACATTGCTCTGTATGAGAGGCAGATTTAGTGTGAATATATTGCAAGAATTGAGAGGGTCAAACATGCTCTTTTTGAGGGATTAGAGATGTTTTTTGGACCGGTGTAATTAGATGGGTCTGGGGTATATGAGACACTATTTCTATTCTTTTTGGGTTGATGTCTCTATGCTGGCTCATTTTGAGTTTCTAGTATAGAGCTTCCACATGCAGGTGTTCTCAATGGTCGCACGGTTCATTGGTTAGTATGGGATTGTTCAATATTTAGGGAGATTGAGCTAAAGATGTGGCAGTGCCATGCCAACTCATGTGTGAGTGGGAGATGTTGGAAATTGGGCCAGGTATTGGACCCGAATTTGGGCACCCATGTGGCATGATCCATGGCCCATTCAAATTACCCATGTAATTTGAATTTGATTTCCTGATTATCCTATTTGTTAGGATAACCCTCTATCTACATCTATCATATCCTTAGGAGATATGGATAGATAGATATATATGGTTATATTTTTGATTACGTATCTGATTAATAAATATATTAGATACATTATGTGGTTTTTACCCATAACCTTTTTCCCAGACTCTCTCTCTAACTCTCTCCCATATGAGAACGATCCAGCCTCTGTACTGTGACTTGTGTGGGTGATACTCATATTGTAGTATCACTCCACTGCTGGGAGTTCGTTGTTTGCATTTATGGAAGCACGCGATTTACTCACAAGATTCTTCGCTTCAGGTTCTATCACCTAAGGTATGATCTAATAATTTTTACCTGCTGCGTTATAATTGTTTTACAGGAACAATGGCATGGCACTACTAGATCCACCGAGTGATCAGAAAGTCCCACTGAATTTGTATTTTCTTAATTTTTTTTTTATTTTTTTATTTTGAAGTTTTGGTGAGTCAAGTTGATGTATCTATGTAGTCAGTTCATAAATAGGTCCGCTCAAGCGCAGCCCGTTACGTTGGTTCCCCAAGTCGTGCGTCCTGCGTCCGGATCCTCTAGAGTGATCCTTTATGGCACGACGCGTGTCCCATTAATAGAATCAATGGCTACGATGATCCCTCACCAAAACAACGTTGTTTTGGTGAGCCAGGCCCCAAAAAAAAAGAACTATATATATATATATATTTTTTTGTGTGCAGAGTTTGCACTGCAAATCGAGAGGGAGGAGGAGAGAGAGAAAGCCAAGGAAAATTTTCTCTACAAATTTTTTACAGAGTTTGATCCACAATTTTTTGCCGAAGTCACGTCGCTCAAATCTATTCTTCAAGAAGCTTCAAGGAGAAAATAGGTGGATTTGCAGAGAATATGAAGAAAATGGGTTTGAGAGATGAAGAAGAAAGTGGGTTTAAGATTTGCAGAGATTTTGAGAGATGGGTTTAAGATTTGTAGACATGGAATCTATTCTTCAAGAAGCTTTAAGGAGAAAATGGGTGGATTTGCAGAGAAACCCACATGAGAAAAGAAAATGGGATTAGGAAGAAAATGGGTTTAAGATTTGCAGAGATTTTGAGAGATGGGGCGGCGTTGGGCGGCGACAGCTTCCTTCTTCTTCCTCAACTCTCTCCTCCACCTCCCTCTTGATCTGCAGTGCAAACTCTGCAAAAAAAAAAAAAATCTTTTTCCTTTTGGATCTGGCTTACCAAAACGACGTCGTTTTGGAAAGGGATCATCTTAGCCATTGATTCCATTAATGGGACACGTGTCGCGCCATAAAGAAGCACTCTAGAAGATCACTTCACAGGATCACTCTAGAGGATCCAGACGCTCAAGTCCTCTCCTCTTTGCAGGGATTTGCCCATGATTCCTGGAGCCGATTCTGACATTTCCAGAGCTCAAAGCTAACTCTCTTTATGGGCCATTACAAAATAAATAAATAAATAAATAATAATAATAATAATAATAATAATAATAATAATAATAATAATAATTAATAGTAGAAATACTGCACGTGAGTGGCACATGCCTCATTTTTAGGGGCAAAGTAGTCCTAATACCTATATTTCTTATATCCAACTCAGTGAGTTAAGCCATTGAGTTTTGTTTGATTCCAAAGAGAGAGACAGATGGATACAGAGGGAAGAGGAAGAGGAGGAGAAGAGAGACGTGGTGGACTGGCTGGACTGAGTGAGGGGGAAGTGGAGGGGAAGAAATTACGACTGAGTTGAAGGAGTGAGAGAGGAGGTCGCGGTTGGGTTGGGGGTGATGGGTTGGGATGAAGGAGGTAGCTGGAAGGCTAAGGGAGGGAACAAGTGATTGAGGATGATTGATAATCGACGATGAAAGCAAACTTAATGGCTCTTCAATTTCTCTCTCTGCACTTAATTCCTATCAAGTTTTATTAGAACTTATACGTAAGTTTTTCTTATTAATATCCATAAAAAAAAAATTCAAATGATTATTGACCCGCTACAATTACATTTTTAACTTTTAAAATATCAAAAATAATAAAAAATATCATTAATTATTAATGATATATAACTTGTGATAAAAAACAAAAACAAAAAAAGGGGGAATGAGTTCAAAACCATTTTACACCATTAGGTGGAGTGAAAAATATAATGATTTAACAATTGATACCTCAAGGGCCATTGTTTATGGGACGAAGACTTGACTTATGGCATGTTTTGCCATCCTTTTTCTCTTTGGCCTATATCTCTTTGGCCTATAATGAGATGGAACATCCCATCCAACTTCAAACTTATTGAATGAGGTCAACTTAAATGAAAATATTATTTATACATAATTTTTTTTTATCAAAATGATATAATAGTGATTTTTTTATAATTAATTATTATTTCAACGAACACTTTAATTTAAAATGATCAACCACGCTAGCTATCTTAATTAGCTTGCTGGGTTGGGTGGACGAGCACAAGTACAAACACAAATACCACCACGACCAGCACCGTGAATGGGCAGTTCGTTTGGAGTCCGGATCCTTTCCTTGGATCTTCTTTACTGGCTCCTTACTTAGAGAGTTATTGAGCCTACTTTTAGGCCTAATTTCGATGATTTGAACCGTTCATATTTTAGGATTTGTTGAGTATATCATACCTATAAAAAATTAAGTCGATTGTATATTGAAAACCACGTGTTCGGATCATCGAACTAAAAACCGTTTTATTAAAAAATAAAATTGTTTATTAAATTTTTTAATAAACGATTTTTAGTTCGATGGTCCAAAACATGTGGTTTCCGATATTCGATTAACTTGATTTTTTATAAGTATGATATGCTTGACAAATATCCTAAAATGTAAACAATTCAGATCATTAAAATTAGGTCTAAAAATGAATCCAATAGTTCTCCAAATAAGGAGCCAAGTAAAGAGATCCAAGGAAAGGATCTGGACTCGTGGGTTTGGGGTAGGGATGGCAACGGGCCAGGGTGGGACCAGGGATCACACTCTCTGTCCCTGGTCCTCGATGGTGAAAATTCTTCCCCTCTCCAGCCCCGATCCCCGACAGGGAACCTATCACCATCCTCGCCCCTACCCCCCGCCCCTGAAAATTCTCTGACCTAGCCCACCGTCGCCTCCCTCGACTCCCTCGCCGACTTCGCCCACCCTGTCCCCTCTTTCCTCTCCGCCTACTCCGCCCTCTTCTGCTTTCTTCCCTCCCCTCTCTCCGGCTCCGGTGACGATCCCCTCTGCCAGTGGCTCTACGAGACCTACTAGTCCTCCGACACTAATCTCCGTCTCATCGTCCTCTCCTTCATTTCTCTCTTCTCTGGCATCTACCTCTTTCGTATCCATTCCTCCTCCGCTTCCGTGCCCTCTCTCACCGGCTTCGAAGCCGTCCTCATCTCTCTCTATGCCGCCGAGACCAAATCACGCGCCGACAAGCCTATTTGCATCTCCATTCCGGATATTTCTCAACCTTCTCTCTACCACACACCAACAAGCCAAACCCCAACCTAACACCCCAATCTCAACCCTCAATTGGAGTCCTCTCACCACCTCTCAAGCCCCAGATTGTCGTGAAATCCACCAAACGCACTTGCATTGTCGGAGTCGCCCTCGATTGCTACTTCAAACAGATCTCTCAGATGCCTAGTTTGGAGGATTTTAGAGAGAGAGAGAGAGAAACTGAGAGAGAGGTGAGAGAGAGAGAGACAGTGAGGCTCTGTGTGTGTGAGTGAGTGTGTTATGTTGGGGTTTGGTTTATATATATATAGGGGTATAATAGTAATTTTAGTTCGGGAAAACGGGGACGGGGACGGAGACGGACCGGGGCCAGGGCTAGGGAACGTATCACCGTCCCCGGCCCGAACATTATCGGGGATGCATTTTCGAATACTATCCTCGGCCCATCGGGGATATTTTTCAAAAATAAAAAACGGTTCTAATCGAGATTAGGGGGCCGAATCCTCGTCGGGCCGGGTTCAAATTGCCATCCCTAGTTTGGGGACTCTTTTGGACAATTCCATCTTAATTTGCCGTGAAAATTTGAGAGGCAAATTGTAAGTACAATGATGTAGATGGCTTCACTTTGAGGGTCTAGGATCTGTCTTGCCTAAGTGTATCTGTAACAACCCCAACCCATGATTAACGTTAATCCATGTTTAATTATTCCTAATAAGTAATTAAAGTGAATTTTTGCATCATATGTTACCTTATTTGTGTTTATATCTGTTTAACATAGAAAGATCAAGTCATGTTTTCGGTTCAGTTTGCGAATTGAAGGCTTTATCGGCAGCCAATTCAAAAATTGACTTGGTTTTGTGTTAATTAGAATTTTTAGAATTTTATAGTAGGTTTAATTGAAATTTGATTCGGAACGAATTAATTAGAACAAATTGTACCCATTTGATTAGTGGTAAACTTAATTAATTAAACTCTCTAACCAAGCCTATATAAGGCTCATTTGTCTCATGAGACTCAACTTAAACACTCATCCCTTCACCTTATAACATCAAAAACGTGGGAGAGAGAAGGATAGAAGAAAATTGAGCTCAAAGCTAGGAAAAAGGGGGAATGCTAAGAATTGTTGGAGATTTGCAAGAAATTGGGAGTTGAAGGTCTACACTTGTGCAATTTAGACTCTAGGTAAGAATTTTAGTCTTTGACCTTGTAATGTAGTTGATTAATGCATGGAAACAAGTGAATTAGGTGAATTCATATGGGAATTGAGCTAGAATTGAAGAAAGCTAAGTCATTCCATACATGTATGCATATTTCATAGCATTTTGAAGTTGTTTTCAAAGATTTCCTCTCATGCATGTTGTAATTCTAGCATGGTTTGAAGAATTCATAATATTTCTCACCATTGGACCTCATTTGATCATGTTTTGGAAGCTATGAACTCAAGTGAATATATGCATGTCATGTTCATATAATATTCTTACATTTCAAGTTGAATTTTGCACAATTGATATGCTTTTGGGCCTTGATTTCATGAAATGATCTTCAAATCATGATATTTTACAAGTTCCTAAATGTTTTCTAGAATTTTGGCCCAAGAAGATGAGTTTTGATGTGTGGAATTCGAGTTTGAAGCTTGAGAGTGCAATCTGGAAATTCCAGATTCTGCACTTCCGCTTGAGCGACAGATTCTACGCTCGAGCGGCCACTTTTGTTTTTGCACGTCCGCTTAAGCTACCTTAAGTCCGCTCGATCGTGAAATGCATGCTCCCAGAAGTTTGCATGTTTTGCAGACCGCTCAAGCGACAAGAGTTATGCTCGAGCGAGGGCATGGGTCTCACACTTGAGCGAGAGTTGAGCGGCCATCAAGCGAAGATTTCACACAACCAGTACTTTTGCAAAGTTTACAGACCGCTCGAGTGGGGGAAGTTGCGCTCGAGCATCCCATCACATGCTTACATGTCCGCTCGAGGGAGGGAAGTTGCGCTCGAGCGGGACCCCTATTTTCAACACGTTTTATTAAATGCGTTCAAGTGCATTTTAGCATCCTCATTGCATCCTAGGCACTCCTAGGCCATGATTAAGACTCAATAAGAGGTTAAGACTTAGAAACACACTAAGAATGAAACGAAAGAAGTTAAGTACCAACCGAATGTGTGTTTCATTATGTATTTCTGCTATGTATGTGTAGGTCACGCGTCTCAAGTTATTTGATTTGCCTGTTCTACAAGTGGAGTCATCTGTGAGTAATAACTTAGTAAAGCTATGTTTAACTTTAATTATTTTCTGAATGATATGAATTAAGGTCTATTTTATGAAATGTTATATTTTGTGTAATGAATGATTGTCCAAGTTTTTGAAATGTATTTGTGGCATCCTTAGCACAAAGCCCTAGCCCGAGGGTAACAATATCGTGCCTTTATGAGCAAGGCCCTTGCTTGGTGGTAATAATACCGTGGTCTCATGGCCCTTACCCATAGGTAACAATACCGTGGTTTAAGCAAGTTACAAGTTTTCCCGGTACCAGAGGTTCCCAATGGAACTACAAAACAAGTTAATGCTAATGGATGTACCATGTATAACGAAGCATGAACTCTGATTTCTGTATGTAGTTGAACAAGAACATGAATATATCTGCTTCTAATATGAACTCTGATTTCGGTACCTGTTATGGACATCATTTATTTAAAACCCTTTACGTTGTTATTATTCACTAGGCTCCAGCTCACTATTTATTTTATGTATGTAGGTGAGCAGGCACGTGACCAGGCTCAGAGTTAAGGACCTGGCATCTCAGTTTTTGTCAGCCACCCTTCTGTGCCGCCTGGGGAGGTTTCCTTTCGAGATGTTTAGCTTTGTAACCTTACTACAGATGTTTTTGCTTGTTTGCTTATCTGTACACTGGGCTAAGTCCCCTTTTGGTTTCATTTTTATGAATGAGTGACGCATGATTAATGTAATTATGACATTATATATATTTTTACAAGTTTGTTTTGAAGATTTCCGTCTCATATATGTTAACACAGCTCTATGGACATTGTATATTCTCTATATTTGCTTTCGCAGTCCCTTTACTATATGTGATTCTGTCAAGAAGACTTTGGTAATCCAAGGATTATTGGCCAGTTACGACGCTAAACCTATAGGGCGGGTTTGGGTCGTGACAGTATCATTCTTATTGGGAACGACTAAGGACGTGTATCATATATATCTCATAATTTTAAAAAAATAATATAATTTTATATTTTTTGAGTGATAATTAGAAAAAAAAGTCATAACTAAGGCTTCATTTGGGAACATACTATTTTAGTAATTTTTGATTTTTTGACTAAAATATGAGGTAAAAAAACTCGTATGTTTGGAATGACTTTTTGATTTTTTAGGAAAAGATGTGCAAAAAGTAGAAAGAAAATAGAATCTTTGATTTTTTTAGTATAGGTTATAAAGTTTTTGGTTTTTTAGTAATTTTTTGACTTTTAAGCTAAAACTCTCACGTGTCAAACGAGGCCTAAATACTATATAAAGCATAATCAAATATATCAAAATAATGTCATAATTAAAAAAAAATAATGTGATTAAGGGTGCATATAATAATTGGTGTTTATTGTAAAATCTTCCAGTATTTATTAATTTCTAATTATTAATTTTGACGTAGTAATATTAACTAAGCATAGAATAAAGGATGGAACCAAAAAAAAATGGGACAGAACATATGTTCCTCCTTAATTGCAGATAACAAAGTTTGAGAATAATATATGAGTAATACTACAAAATCATTCTTATTTATTTTAAATTTATTCATAATTATTATTTTGCAGTTTAGATTCATTCTATATATGGATTCCACACCACACAAATTCATTCACAATCACAAAATCTCATTCAGGATAAATTCAGAATAAATAAAGTGAGTACCTAAAATTATTCATAATATATATATATATATATAAGATGGTGAAATGTTAAGAGATATCGAGCTGTTTGTTTGTTTTCTTGACTTCATAACCTAAAGTTAGCTGTAAATGCATTTGCCAAAACATAATCATCCCAAACTAAATTTAGGTTAGAAAAAATGAAAATGATATTGAACAACCTTTTTTCTCCCACTTTGTTATGTTACCTTTTGGGTTCACCCATCTAATTTTTTTCTCTTATATTTGTAATTAATTTCTTATTCATTGACAAAAAAAAAAAAAAAAAAAAATTCACAAGTTTAACCGCAAGGAAATTTCATAATTAAGCATCACATGATTTTATGATCTGAAATTTTTACAACTACAACATATGTTACACATTTTTTTGTTGGGGAATTTTCAAAAGGGTTTTAAAAAATAATAGTTTAGTTTTTGGGTGTTTTTAAAATAGTTTTTATTTTTCTATGGAAAGTTAGAAATAAGTTTGGGGATTTTTTTCCCACATTGAAAAGAGAGAAAAACATAGAACACTTCATAAAATGCTATATAAAATATTCATTTGAATATAGAATTGTGGAATGGATGTTAGTGTACATGCACTCACACCACAACGACTGGTGCTTTGCACCACCCGCACACGCGTAGAATCCTTAGATTTGCACTTAGCATGAACGCATGAGTAGTGTATTGGTTTTCATCGGTAGAATCCTTTTGATCTGGCAAATGTCAATTTTTAATTGGTTATACATTTAGGGGTCAATTTTTAAGGTCTTGGTTTTCATTGGTAGAATCCTTTTGATCTGACAACTGTCAATTTTTAATTGGTTATACATTTAGGGGTCAATTTTTAACTGGTTATGGGGTTATTTGGGATGACCTAAGTAAATATATTTTTTGACTTTTTACGAAAAGATATACAGAAAAGTAGAGAGGTAATGTGACCTAAATAAGTACACTTATCTAAATAAGTGCATTTATATTCATCATGCCAAACAACCCCTTAATTATATGAGACCCATCACCTTTGCCACATTATTGTTGGTGCAAAATGTAAGTCTCTAGCATTGTTGTTTGTTGTAACCCCCTGGTACAATTATAGTCTTTAGGAACTGAAGAATTCAATCAGAATTTCTCCAACATTTTTAAAGGTGTGCATAATTTATTTATTTATTTAATTACAATGACAACCAGTTAAAAAAGAAAAAAAAAAATATTAGTAAGTCCTATTTTGCTTTGAAAATTATTAATATTTTGATTTTATCCTTCTCATTAAAATGTGAATAAAAATATTATAAACAATTTTAATTTATTAAAATTTTTATAATAATTTTTTTGACTGTTCAAATTAAATAATTTTTTTATAAACAAACACATAAGTATAAAGTTCATCAATTATCTTAAACATTGAAAAATATATAAATTCGCCACGGTATTATTTTTCATAGATATATTGATGAAATTTTAATAAAATTTGGACTTTTTGGATTGTTTACCCAAAAATAAAAAATAAAAAATTCATAGCATGAAAAAACAAAAGATAATGAATTTTATGCCATTTCTTTCAATCCAATTATTTTTTATGATTTTGTTTAAGAATATAATTTTAAGGAAATTAAATTGTTCATGAAATTGTTGTTGACAATGAAATTTAGTTATCCACATCAAAATATGAAAGAACTCAATAGTAGTGTGAGCAGATACTAATCGACAACTTTTATTTAAAAATAGAAAAGTGATTCACAAACAAAAAATTTATATAAAATTTTATACCTGAATAAAGTGACAACAATAATCTTAAAAATATAGTCACATTGATGAGTCTTTGTTATTTAGAGTGAAAGACCCTAAGACTGCTCTAGATCAAAAGTCTGTACAAACATTTAATATTAGGGATCATGAAAAAAATATCATTAACATGATCATGAAAGATTTTTTACTTTTAGATTACAAATACAATAAAACACCACATACTAATCAAAGGATGAAAAATTTTCATGAAATATTTCATGATATTTTTTTCATGATTCCTACCATTATTCTTTTGATTGTATAGCAATACTGCTAAAAATATTGAAATCAGTCAAATTATACGCGCAATGCCTTTTTGTTCCACCAACAAAATGATCGAAGGCGTTGGATGTGTTGTCTGGCACTAGGCAGGCTAGTTGGCATTACGCGGCAATTGGGAAAAACTGTTTGTTTGTTTTTTCAACAAATTAATAATGTTACGTCTCAACAATGCTAGAAATATAAAAACAAAAATAGAAAGTTTATAAATCAATAAGATTTATTCGTGGAGTTTGTGGAGTCTGAATATCACTACGTTAAGATGGCTTTGCCTGAACAAATAGATAGCATAGCATTGTCTATCCAACACTGTTTCAACAAAGAGAAAATGAGGAGGTAAGCTCAACCATCAACACTCAGAATCATGGCTCTGCTAGCAGTCCTAGAGTTCAGGAGTGCTTGATTTCAGTACTTAATGTTGGAATTGCATGTTCATAAGAACTGCCGAGAGATCAGCAAGCCATCACTGACGTTGTTACTCAGCTGCACGTGATTAGGAAGAATCTCCTTCGAACTGCCAGTGCTTTAATTACTCCCCTGTGAGAACCTGAATATGAAAACAAAATGAATAATTAAATAAAAATAATTTTACAAATCTCAAATATTTTGCTTGTAAATCTTTAAGTGCAAATTAAATTTTATTGGAGGGTCTTTTAATTAATTTTAAACCTAAAAAAAAATTTGGGTGAAAGTCTTTAATTTATAGGCAAGATTTATTATATATATATATATATAGGCCAAATTAGTAAGTATATTTTGATTTAATAATAGTTGTATTTTATTTAAATTAATGGAGAGAGAAAATAAAATAAAACAAAGGATAATTATTTAGAGTCTTTTATGTTATGTATAACAAAGAAAAGAAAAGAAAAACCCTAACTCTTCCAACAATTTCCCAGCCGCAGCCGTGAGAGAGAGAAGAAAAACAAATGGTTGCAAACAATGAAGGAATTTTGGGTGTGTTATCTAGCTTTCTTCTTCCTTTTGCTTGTGTTTTTTTTATCCTTATTCTATTAATATTTTATTCTTTGATGGAGAGATTGTAGGTGTATGTATTTTGTGTGTATATATATATACTGTTAAGAAATCTGAGGAGTTAAATTTATGTATAAATAATGAGTGTAATTCTTAGTTCAAAAATTCTGCACAGAATCACAAACTTTAAAAATCAAGAAACCACATCAAACGAATGAATTTTGAATTGAAATTTTTGCAGTAGATTAATTACATATTGAATTGCATATCAGAATTTTCTCATAATTTTTGGGAGTCAAAATCTATATTAACTGGTGCTTTCAAATCTGTCCAGAAAACTGGTATAAAACAGTAACTTCGAAAGTGTCGTTCTCGTTGGGTATAAATCTGAAAATTATCAAATCAGAGCCATTAGAACCGGTTACGAGTCTAGTTTCTTATATTTTTGGCCTTGCATTGACTGCTCGTGTATACTAATAGAACCATTAATTTCTTTAAAGTGCTACAGAAAACAACCTGTTTTGATATAGTTAATTGTAAATAATTATTTTGATAAGCAAATCAAGTGAAACCATTTGGGTTTGAAACTTAGGATATATCAATTGGTATCTGGAGGGTTTTGGAATTTTTCGAACAGCGTGGAGTGGGTTTTGTAATTTTCAAAGTTAGCGAATAGTTTGGGAAAGCTTGTTTAAAATTCTGTTTTATCTTAAAGTTACTTTTAATTAAGTTTCGATTTGAACCCATGTCTTGGGTGATTTTAGACCTTGAAGAACATGAGTTTAGGTAATAGTTAAGATTAACGGTGAGTTGGGTTGAGCCGTGTTAATGCGCTTTAGTTTGGGGTTACTTAATTTCTTATTCTTTAGTATTTTTAAATTAGTAGTGACGTGTAGTTTTCATACTTGGTTCAGGGTACTAGTTGGACTTTATACTCTATTCGAGAATAACATGATTTCTTTTTCAGATGAGTAGTAGCATGCTACATATTTTTATAAATGTTCCCCTACCCTAAACTATTGGAAAATTAAATTGTTGTTTTAGGACTAAACTGTTTTGATAAATTATCATATTATCAATGGAATTAAATTATTTCTGAAACATGTGTAAACTTGGCATACTGTAGACTATTTGTTATGGTCTCATGTTTATAATGGTGAACTACCATGTTTTGCGAAACTGAATTGTATTGATTATCGGGACCCTTTGTATATTTTAGTCAAGGGAAATTATTCTACTGTGTGTGGTGACTTTGGCTACTAGAGAACAGATTCGGGTTGGGCCGTGACGACTCTAGTGCTCAACGATTGTAAGGAAAAGACCTAGGCTAGGCTAGGTGACCTTCAATCGGATCATCTTAGAGAAAAGGCACGGGTTGCCGCCCCGAGGATGACTCTTGGTTCGATATTGAATCCAACAGGCTTATTGCCTTGAGAACTGTGTGGCATGTTACTTGTTATTCTTGGTACCCAAAAAATTATTGGTGTTCATGTTGTAATCTGTTTTAAGTGAAAAGTGTCATTTATCATGTTCTTCAGAGACATAAGTATTTTAATTGTTGAACTGTGGAACCTTCTTTTTAAAACAGATTATATTTATCAAAACTGTATGTCAATCTAGTTTCTGTAATATATATCTTATTTTGGAATCGAACCCTATTTTCAAAAAAGTATTTACTATCCATGTTGCTACTCACTAAGCTATCAGCTGACTTAGTTGTTTATCATTTTCAGGTGTTAAAAGGACTTAGGGTGGACTTATGGCGTAGCGGGGACGCAATTGCATGGACCTGTAGAACATTCATTTATTTTGTTTTAGGTTGTTATGTCGGGTTTTGCGCATACATTGTGGTTGGATTTTATTTAGAATTATTTTATTTTGTAGGCAGTTTGTGTCCCATTTAGTATATATATATTTTTTAGGAAGTTGGTTATGGCTTGTTTTGCACTTGTGGCATGTCACTGGATTGGGTTTTGATTTATTTATTTCTAGGCTATCGTCACATTTATTCTTTATGGTTTTGAGTTCATGTTTAGGCTTACGTGTGCCTTGGGCTAAGTTCTTGTGGGCCATGGCCGGTCATGCCCGAATTTGGGGTGTGACACCCCCCCTTCTTTTATGTTTTTAGTTTGTCTGAAGCATGCATACAACTGATGCAGAGTATAAGAAACTCAAGGAAAAATAAATTCAAAGAAATGGCGATATTTAGAAATTGACATACTTTAAAAGAAAAATTGATAAAAATCATTCATAATTATGTTTCTAGTATTATTAGAGTCTTAATTTATGATTATTTTATATTTTCTAAAATTTTTAAATCAAGGGTATTTTGGTAATTTTCATATTTGCTAACATGGGTTGTAGGGGTCGCCCATGAGTTGTCTTGTGAGACAAGTTACTTAATTAGATTTTATTTATATTTTTTATTTGGTCTTAAATTAGTTTTGGAAGTCAAAGATATTGTAATAGTTTCTTTTTTTTTTTTTTTCTTTTTTTTTATATTCTAGTTGGTTTAGAAAGTCTCCTAATTCTATATAAAGCCATGTAATACTTATGATTTAATAGAGTTAATATTTTAGAGAATTTCGAGAGCTTTTGAAACTTTTTCATGGATTGTGTGATACAATCAAACCCTAGGTGTGATATCTAAAGATTCTAGGAGTGATTTCTATACCTATCTTTTTCTTTCTTTTTTTTTTCTTTTTTTTTTCAATTTACTATTTTGGTATTACTATTCACAGCCTCTAAAAGTGTTATTTTCAACCTCAAAATCCCATCCAATCACCCCCAAATCAACCCTAATCCCTTCCTCTTCCTATTGGTCTTCAATTTAACCCTTAAGACCCTAAATTACTCATTGTTTAGGCCGTCAAATAACCTTTATTTTCAAAACCCAGCACTGTCCCTACTTGTCCTACATCAGCAACTTTTCTCATTTAAATGTACTTTAGGAAGGCTATGACTTGTAATGGCTATCGCGTTTTATACTCTAAAATAGGTTCATATGACTTGCAATGGTTCAAACAGGTTGTAGCTGTAAAACTTATAATTTTCGTTGTGTTTGTTCTGAGGAATAAGAGTGTGGGAATGGATTATATATCCTGGCCAATACTGAATTTCACACTTAGATATAAAAATGGACTTTTGGACTAACTGTCCTCCCAAACTGTATATCCTCCATTGGAGGGACTATTGAGTCCCTCGAGGACGGTAGGATACGAAAATGGGGGATTGACGGGGGTCTAGATTTAGAGGTCAAAATATCAAAATGTCCTCAAACTATAGTCCTTACACCATGTAATCCATGTCTAGTGATTTCAAATAAACATGGGATATGATATGATTCTATTAATCGCTTCTTAATCCAGGAGCATTCCAGACGTGGGATAGAATATATAATCCTTAAGGATTGGTAATCAAAGAACATTAAATCATGGACTAATAGTACCATGTAATCTAGTTCAACTTGTCCAAATAATCACAATTCAGAACTGAGTTACATAAGTTACTTGGTTACCTTAATTTCTGCTTTCATCAAGGATTAGAAAGAACAGAAGCTGGTGGTGCTGTGGAAGCATGGTTGTTGATTGTCGAAGAAGATGCTGTTGCATATGTAAAGTTGTAGTTGATGTTTGTATCCACCTCCATCAATCCCTCCAAAACCTTAAACACAATAGGCATGGAAGGCCTTCTTGACTGATCATTCTGCAAACACCAAGCTCCAATCTTTATCATCCTGGCCACCTCCTCAGCATGATATTGTTTGACTCCTTCATCCATGTTATCCACAATGTCAATTAGTTGATACTTGGCTTTCTCCTGCAACACTTGAAGCAGATGTTTGCTAGATTCTGACTGCGTATTGTCAAAGTTTCACCGGCCACTAACTATCTCAAGAAGAACAATTCCAAAGCTATAAATATCAGTTTTGATGGTGACTCTTGCTTGCCATCACTCTGGAGCGATATATCCAGGAGTTCCTCTCATTGTGGTCAGAACATGGCTTTCGTCTCTGTTTATCAACTTGTATAACTCAAAATCAAAGATTTTGGCATTAAAATCTTCATCCAAGAGAATGTTTTGTGGCTTTATATCGAGCTGAATTATTCTCTATCGGCATTCTTCATGTAGGTAAGCCAGCCCTTTGGCTATGTGAAGTATAATCTTCTTCCGAGCTTGACAATTGAGGCAAGGTAAAGTTATTCCAGAAAATCCAGTTATCCAAAGAACCATTAGACATATACTCGTATACTAGAAGCCTGCAAGATTTTTCTGCACAAAACCCAATCAACCTCACGAGATTAACATGGTGTATGTGTCCAAGTGTCTCCACTTCAGCAAAGAATTCCTTCATCCCTTGGCCCAATTTATCCAAACGCTTTGCCACAATCTGAGTGCCATCTTCCAACATCCCTTTGAACACAGATCCAATTGGTCCACCTCCCAATCTCTCCTTAAAATCTTCTGTTGCAACACATAGTTGTTAATATGAAAACCTCACTAGACTTCCTGGAACTTGAATCATACAGTCCTCCCTGTCCTCTGAGCAGCTTGGGCACAACATTGCAAAGCATGTAACAATTATAACAACAAATATTAAAAGGGCACCAGCACACGAACCTGTTATTATTGGTTTTAAATTTCTTCGATTTCTCGAAAGTGAAGCAGGTGGAGAAGTGTCAGGCACAGTGCCTTCTACCTGTCCGTTTGCTGCCTAGGGAATTTGGACCTTGACAAATGTTGCAGATGTGAAACTGTGGTTTGGGATTTGCCCTTCTCTAATTGTAAATACCGTGGATGGGATATAACAATACCCATTTGAAACATTATTGTTGTACCTAAAAAAGACTGCACCACAGGAACAATTTAGCAGACACATCTCTTTGCATGTCTCTATGTCATTGACATTTGGAAATGCAGCATCTGAGTTGATGAGGTTGAAGTAGGTTACATTTCTAACTTCGACAAGATGGTGCTTCTGGTCAAAGGGAGGTGGGCAAGACAAAGAAGTAATCCTAGAGCAACCCATACGATCAATGCTTATGGGACAACTACACTGGCCTTGTCTGCATAAGCCATATTCACCACAGTGGCGAGGATGTTGACATTCACCCAAATCATGGGTAATCGTATCAACAATCTCCCTCAACCCACAGGCATTACCGTAATGGAATATCTTCAAATGCCCATCACTACCTAGTTTTATATATGCAGTGCTTACAGTGGAGGGAAAATTGATGGGATTTATTTTAAACCTCCTTGTTGAAGCTCTGCATAGTATGATCCTCTGTTAGTGGTTGAGGTTTGAACAGGCACCAACTGATAATACATTTGTGGTTGACCCTTGCCTCCTATGTATGTAGCAAAACCAGTAGCCAATTTCAATATGGCAAATTACAAACCACGAGCCCATAAGTTTGATGAACTTGAAATGAGTTTTTGATCCTCGTATAACCGCTGCCCAACAAGCAATGTATTCGTGGGGTAATCAAAAGACTGCCAAACAATTGCTCCTTTGTTGTTGAATAGAACCAAATTTCCCCATTCCGTCATGTTCATTCCCACCACGGACTTGCCTAATGTATTGGTTGACCAGACGTGGTCTCCATCCGAATTTTGTAGTACCAATTCTCCATCTACTGTAAGTTGTAGAGTTGAGCCTTCTTTCACAGGATGGCCTACATTTGCTGACCAAACTACACTGTGATTGCCTCCACCAACAATGGCAACTGAGAGCAAGTAATAGGTGCAACTGCCAAAGCAGTAGAATCCACAAACAAACTCAACACTTCCCCTTCTTGAGAAGATTGCTCTCACGGTTGTTGAGCTGTCTTCACTGACGACACTCTTACCATTAGAATCATTGTTGTACCAAATTGAGGGAAAACTTGAATTGAGGTAGAACATGGGACCAAATGATGGAGGTAAGGAAGAAGATCCAGCTGCCTCAACAGAAGTTCGGGCAATATTTTGAGCTAAACACACTGAAAACAAATGAGCAGAACAAAAATATGATTATTCCAGCCATTATCTCTGATGAATTACTTTTATCGCTCCTGTTGCTAGCTTTATAAAGAGTTACCAGAGTAAACTTGGGGGTGGGAGAACAAAAGTCATCACAAGTCAAGTCTTATAAAGGAGGTGGAGCAATTTTATACAGGTTCTGTGGGCAAAGATTGACCAATGAGCCCATGTGAATGTCAATGTGTATCAAAACTTCCAGGTAAATGAGCATGCCTGCACACAGAGAGGGATATATGTATACATGTGTGTAATGATGGATAGAATAAGTCTATGTACACCGAATTAAACCACAAAAAATAAAAAATAATACACAATGGGGCTTTCCTCTGGAGAAAATAATGAGGCTAAGGATACCTCTGATAGGCCCGACCATTCTAAAGTGTACATTCTTGGTACTTTTATATGGTTTAATTCAATGTACGTAGTGATATTTGTATTTTTGGAACAAATTCTTAGTTTCTCACCCACCATTTGTCCATTATGCAAAAAAAAATAATACTAAAATAAAAATTAAATTAAATAGAAATTAAATAACACTCAGTTTAATGAATATGAAAGTCTTTAGAATTGAAACAATGCAAAAAATTCTGTTTTCAAATAAGAGAAGTTAAAATATGATTTACTTCCCAATTTTTCAACTAATACAGGTTTTGTTAATTTTGAATTTTGTTAATATACAAAATCTAAACAATCAGTTTAAAAGATAAATTTAAAGGTAAGACAAGTAGTTTAGGATAGGGGATGGTGAGACCTTTTCTTCTCCACAAGACAAGTTTTAGATTCGCCACTAAATGTAAATTGGTGAAGCATCTGAGTCTATTTTCTATTGCTGTTAAGAATTTTGACTGCAATCCCAATATTTAATGAAAATTTGAATCTCAAAACTTCTATCAGATTTTAATGCTTCACCGTCCTTGAAATTTTTAGACTTCGGCTCTGAAGAATGACAATCAACTATTTGGCCAATGATAATTCCAAGTCTATTACTCTTCCTTTTGGCCGAGCACTAATGGTCAATAGAAGCTATCGATAGTTCGTGTCATGTGGACCATATAACAGGAGAGAAAAAATACAATACAAAACTAATAAATTTTACCAACTTTTCTTACTGGCGTGGCAATGTAGCATGCAATCATGAAACTTTGTTATTTGAATGGCTCATAAGGCCACTAGCTAGTACCTTTTTAAGTAAATTTTCCAAATCACACTGCACATTTGACACATGAAAAATACTAATAAAAGTTTCCAACAAGTCTGTATAAAACAAATTCATCTCTTTCCATATATGAGATAAGTTAAAATCATGCTACATGAATAAATGAGAAAAATCCCATTGTTCAAAACATGAAACAAAGAATTGATGTCATAAACAGCCAAAGCAGTGTAAAATCTCCCTACCAGTAATCAGCACAAGAACATTTCCCATCTTTGAAATGGTGAAACCTACTAGCATCTCGTACAATAATTTCTTGGTTTTTTTTATCTCCGATATGTACTTGATAGCAGCATGGCAATCACCGCAGACACGCAAATTCACTGTGGTGTGCCAAGTTGTACTCCTCCTCAGCATCCATGTCATGTAAAACAAAGCCGGTGTCAGGCACATAACCCCTCAGTTTCATTTCCCAAATCAATTCTTTCAAGTACATATCAATCTCCATAGATTGTGGATGGAATTTGTCATCCATACAAAACTGGTGAACTTGGTTCTTCACCTCAAACCAGCTAATACCTGGCTCCTTCTTCACCCTCCTATCTCCCATCACTTTCCTCACTTCTGAAACATCCTGCCATCTTTTAGCAGAGGCTTGAACATTCGACAGCAACACATAAGGAGCCGAATCCTGAGGATCAAGCCTAAGAACTTCTTCAGCAATTCTTTTTGCAATATCTGCGTTTTTATGGATTTTACAGGCAGATAATAAAGTCTTCCATATAATAGCATCTTCCGCATGAATCTGTTGGCCCTGTCCAAGTGTTGCTAACTCTGAACATGAACTGATTACACCCACAAACGTAATCTTGTCAGGCCTAAAACCTGCCATTTTCATCATATTATACTGATCCAAAGCACCCTCAGAGAACCCGTTTTGAGCTCTACCCGCAATGAGCGTGTTGCAAACAACCACATTGCGAATTGGCATTGCTTTGATCACTCTATCTCCTTCTCCCAAACTTCCAGACTTCATGTACCCATGAACCTGCCTGCCCGCATTCAAGTCTTTCAGAGAGAGAGAGAGAGAGAAAGAGAGAGACCTTTCTTGACCAGCAGTGTCCCAAATTTGAGCTTTGACGACCTTGCCATCAATGCTGAGGCTTTTGGTAGCGAACTCAACCCCAATAGTGGACTTGGATTCCAGATTAAATTCGTTCCTCGTAAACCTCGAGAGAAGGTTCGATTTACCAATCAAAACCAACTTGAACACGTAATCATAAATCTTCAGCTCTATACCCTGCCATCTCTCTCTCTCTCTCTCTCTCTCTCTCTCTCAATGTGCGTTGGTTTAAAGGGCTGTTTGGTTTGATTGAAATTTGTTGAAGTGGGGACTCTTGTTGGGGTTAGCTAGCTAGATTCTTGGAGTGAATGCTCTAAATAGTAATTACCCTTTATAATTTGGGTCTTTTTTGTGAAAATTTATATTTTAAATATAATTATTTATTAAAGTACTGTATTTATCAAATTATTTGCGAAATTCATCGCTTCTTAAATTATGGATATATTACACTATGGTCTTTTGAAATTTGAAGAAAATATAATAAATTTTATAATTTTGACATAGTTTTATTAAGTTTACTTAAACTATTAATTTATATAACATTTGACTTAATTTTTATCAATAATTTGTTAGTTATATACATAAAAAATGATATTATCATCTTTTTTACATAAAAATATATATTGTATGTTGTTAATTTTTATATTTTTTAACTATTTGTATTAATTTGAATTCATAAATTTTACTAAAAGATAAAAATAAAAAATCATAAAATTTATTATATATTTTTTTAAAATTTCAGAGTTGGTCAATATAACTTATCCTTAAAGGAAAATTCTAATATACAACCACTTACCGTATACACCCTAGTTATGTTATTTTCTTCTTTAATTATAATATTATTTTAGTTATGACCTAAGAATTCTTTAGTTATACCTCATGTTGTAGTTAATTATAATAATTTTTTTTCCTAATTATAACTTAGAAAGTATAAAATTATTGTGTGAGTGATTTTCTGATCACACTGCCCGCTTAGTAATTCAGCTGTAGAACAATGGCAGAATAGATGGCACCCTACTGTCCTGCACAGAAAGAGAAGGCTCTGGCGGTGGTTCTTCCACCTGGGGGCACTCCGACGATCAAGTCAGTATATCTCTCAAAGATAATCAAGTGCTAAACTTACTACTCAAAGCATAAAATTGCATACCTTAGACCTACGAGGGCACCTCTCTTTTATAGTTTACCCAATCCTAGTCCCACTAGAAGCCTGACTTCTATGGACTCCAATTCATTGCTTACTTTGGATTCCTCAAGAGATAAGGATAAACTCCCTAAGAGTATTACTTTTATCCATCCTGAAGTCTTTCTTCATCCTAGGACTTTTGTCCCTTATCCGCTTATCTCGGATTCCGATATCTTCGGAGATAACCTCGGCAACTCCGAGATCACCTCGGCATAACTACCACGACACGTGGCACCTCGGCTGACACGTCGGCGTCACCTTGCCACGTGTTGGTACTCAAAAAATATATCCCCACAACTGCCCCCTAGGTTCTATTACCTCGGCATTCTGAGGTGATGGAACCTATATCGTTCCTCTTTCCAGTACGTCGGCATAAGTACTCTTCAGCCGAGATCGTTCATTTCAGGCCGACATGTCTTCTTTCAAGAACAAGAATTGTAATGAACTCTTTTACGCGCATGAGCTGTCATGCATTACTTACTCAACCGTTTCATTTACGCGTCTCAACATCATTGGACCGTGCCTGTGATGCGCTTGCAAGCCGTCCTGCGTCTGTGTGCGCCGTCTGACGTATGCGTTGTTCCAGGTGCATTTAATGCTCTGTTTTGCCGCCGTTTCAAGTTTTTGACAAAACTCGTTTTTCCCTCTTTTCGTCTTTTCACGTTTCATTCGATTTACCTGCTTTTCTCTTTCTCTAAACTCTTTCCCTCGAATCCGCCGTTGCTCAAACTCCAAGCTCTGCAACTGGTTTCGTTCTTCCATTCTAGTGAAGCTTTCGCCATTCTGTTGTGTCTGCAACCGTCGCCTGACTTCGGCGATCTTCATACCGGCTTCAGTTTATCTGGTAAGCCTCTGTTCTTCTTGTCTTCAATTCCTTGATGATCTTCATTATTTTTTTGTCATTACTGCTCTGTTCAAATCTTGCGAATCATATATCTGAATGTTTTTATTCAAAAATTGTTTTGACCTTGCCCATGTCTTGAATACATACTGTTTACCGTTTTTGTGCATTCTTGTCACTGTTCTTGACCATTTATTTCTCGTATTCTTTATGCTCTTGATAGCCCACTTTCGTTCTTGATTCTGAAACTCGCTTTTATTTCTTGTTTTCTGTGTTTCCTTCCAGATCTATGCCCCAAATCTTTGCTTTCATAGCTTTAGGTTTGGGATTTGTCTGTGGAACCTACCAATTCTTAGGAAAAACTGAAACAACCCTTACTAGCATTTACCTAGGTTTTTGCCGAGGTCCCAAAAACCCTTTAAGAACATCCTTTTTCTGAAGTCGAATAATTTTACGCCGATATCATGGGCATGTGGAAACATAGGGTAGATACCCCAACCAAACTTGAGTACTTTAGGCAAGAGTTCGCCATTCCTGCTGATGTCCATCTGAGGCTGGCTGGGGATGATGATTCTATCATGCCCACTGATGATTCGATGCCCTTTCCCATCGTAGCTTTTACTGAATGTGGACTCTGGCTTCCACTCAATCCCATTTTTCGCGAAATTCTCCACTATTACAAGTTGAACCCCATGCAACTTACCATCAACTCTTATCGAGTGATTAATGGTATCATAGCCTTAGCTAAACAGGAAGATGCTAGGATCACCTTAGCTGATATCCAGTACTGTTATACCATGTGTGCCCTCAATTTGAAAGAAAAAGGCTACGTCTATTATCTTAAGCCGAGGTCCACAGAGTTCAAAATTGTAACCGACCTCCCAGACTCCAACAAGGGGGTTGGAGATGACTACCTCATTACCTTGGGAAATTGGGAGTTTGCCCTAGACGAGGATGCCCATCTCTTTCCTCTTCCCCGATCAGTTAAAGAGGGCAAGGGTAAGAGCCCAGTGTCAACACTTAGTTGTTTTTCCTTCAAAGTCTCAAAATACATTATCTGTTTCTATTGTCTGTTCTTCTTGCAGATGTTCATAAACCACCGAAAAGCTTTCGCCAATCCTACGTTCCTGGCAAGGATTTGAAGAAACTTTTGGACCTGCCAGTCCATAAAAGGAAAGCGCCTTTGCTTCTTAACTTCATTCCTACGTACAAGTCGATTTTGCCCGACGTTCCTAAAAGGAAGAAGAAAAGCCTTTCTCCACCTTCTGCCACAACCCAAACTGCGTCCGTATCTCGAATAGATCAAGGATCAACATCTGACCCAGCTGATCAGCCATCAACTTCGGCTCCATACTTGATCCCAATACCTGAACGAAAACGTCGGTGAAGACTTGTCCAAACTACTGAGATGGGTCGCCCAAAACCTGTTCCCGCAGATCTCTTAGCCGACCTCTCTGCTGATGTTGACGCTCAACCACCGCAAACAATGCCCCCACTGAAGCCGAAGAAAGTTAAAAAGTCTCAGCCCAAGGCTAAAGTAACTCAGGTCGAATCTGAGGATACTTTACCTATCTCTAAGCTGGTTGAGACCGACAAATCTCAACCCTTTGCTAGGAAGAGGCGTTCTGAAACCCAGCCCTCAGAATCCACAAAGTCAAAGAGGCCGAGGTCATCGTTTGTGACGACCTCGGGGTCCAAAACACAAAAAGTCCCTTGGACGCCTGAAATTACTCTAGAAGATAAGCCTGTTTTTGCCAGTGATAGCGTCGATGACATAAATGTCGGCGTCACCCTAAGTACTGCACTTCTTCTTCCTGGTGATCTTGACCGGAATGCTAAGATGAGTGAATATGAGAATTATGCCCTTATGCTTCAACGTTCTGTACAAGTAAGTCTCTTCACTTGGTAGCTTGTCTTTCTATCCCTTTTCCATACTTGTAAAATTTTTAATGACTTTTGCCTTGTATTTTTCCAGGCCATTCAGCATACTCATTCACTCTCCATCCAGGCCTTTGAAAATCGGGAGAAGATGGCCGACATGAAGAGGGAGTTCTCTGCCCTTCAAAAGATCAATAAAAGCCTCCAATCAAAAATGAAGAAGTTGGAGGAATAGGCTGAGGCTGCCCTCAAAGCCTAGACTGAAGCCGAGGAGAGGGCCGAATCTGTTGATGCCATAAAGAAGGTTGCTGAGTTCGAGAAAAAAGAGGCAGAAGAAAAAATGGCCCAAGCTGAAAAGGAGCTTCAGGAGGCCCTGGCCACTAAAGATGCCGAAATCAAGGCGGCCGACGAAAAGGCTTACGCTAAGGGTATGGTCGACGTCACTGAGGAATATAAACTACAAGTCAGGCAGGCATGCAACAGGGGCTTCTCCCTTGATTGGATGACCCTAATAAGAAAACTTGATCTCCCTGCCTATTCACCTCTCCGCAATGCCGACGCTATCCCTCTTCCATTCCCACCACCTCCACCTCCAAGTCAACCTAAAGATGTTTCTGAATCTGAGGATGAAGATGGAGATGAGGACGAGGATGAGGCCTTGGTACGGAAATCCAAGGATGCTGCTGGAGCCAAGTCCCTTCCTTCAACTGAGCAAGTCATGGACTTAACTCAAGATGAAGTGGGTGATGAGGTTGCTAAGGAAACTACTCCTGAGTAGGCTTCGTCCGACGTTCCTCAAGTCGACAAGAGTATTGACGAAACCCTTGCCGAGATTGATGCAGAACTAGCAACGGAGAAGGCAGCCGAAGTAGCTCTTCAAGAATCTTCCGAGGTCCAAACCCAAGTTGCTCCTGAAGCTGAGGAATCATAACTTTGATGTCCCTCTTTTCTTATCTTTTGTACTTTTTTGTTTCTTGGACAGTATAAGCTTCGTTACATGGCCGATGTGCCTCCTGTTTTTGTTGAATGCTTTAATACAACTATCTTTCTTTGAATGCCTGCACTCTCTTGTCTTTTCTTTGACTGCCTCTGCATGATTTTATACTTAGAATATTCTGCATGCCTTTCATACTTTGCCTTCTTTGTGCAATCTTCTCGGGGTTTCATACCTCGGGTATAATAACTGCAAGCTTTACTTCGGCAAGATACTGTCCTGCAGACTTTTCATAAATTTTAACAAGTGTAAAACATATACTGTTTTAAGTTTAATTTATAAACTTTCCTCAAGTTTCAACAAGTGTAAAACAACGATCTCGGTCTAACTCCAACTTGTAAATTGCTACAAATTTCAACAAGTGAAGATAAGGAGTAATCTCGGCTTAACTTCAACTTGTAAATTGCTACAAATTTCAACAAGTGAAGATAAGGAGTAATCTCGGCTTAACTTCAACTTGTAAATTGCTACAAATTTCAACAAGTGAAGATAAGGAATAATCTCGGCTTAACTTCAACTTGTAAATTGCTACAAATGTCAACAAGTGAAGATAAGGAATAATCTCGGCTTAACTTCAACTTGTAAATTGCTACAAATTTCAACAAGTGAAGATAAGGAATAATCTCGGCTTAACTTCAACTTGTAAATTACTACAAATTTCAACAAGTGTTAAACATATTCTTCTTCTCTCTGCCCCCAATGTGAATCCGAGTTCCACTTGGGTTCTCATTATTCAGAAATAACATTATGCATCTATTATTAGTTCACAAGTGTAGAAGAATTCTGCTAAGTTTTTATTGATGACGCCGGCAAAAAATAACAAGGAACATCTAATGATAGAAAAATTTTAGATTACAAGTGTTCCATGGTCTTGGCAATGCTTTGCCCTCATTATCTTCAAGCTGGTAGGCTCCATTGCCCAATACCGAAGTGATTCTGTAGGGTCCTTCCCAGTTTGGGCCAAGCTTGCCCTCTCTGGGATCCTTCTTGTTGTCGACGACTTTTCTCAGAACTAAGTCGCCGATCTGAAAATCCCTTAGATTGACCCTCTTATTGTAAGCTCTGGCAAGTTGCTGCTGGTATGCTGTGAGTTAAATTGCAGCCTTCTCTCTTCTTTCTTCTAAAAGATCCATATCTCGGGCTAGGAGTATATCATTTGTTCCGTTTTCAACTCCCTGGGTTCGGATCCCTGGGATGCCGACCTCCAGTGGAATGACTGCTTCCGTGCCATAAGCCATGGCAAAGGGGGTTTCCCCTGTTGATCTTTTCGGCGTCGTCCAATATGCCCAGAGTACATTGGGTAATTCGTCTACCCACTTTCCTTTTGCTGCCTGCAGCCTCTTCTTTATTCCATCCAAAATTACTTTGTTGGATGCTTCTGCTTGCCCATTTCTTTGAGGAAAACTTGATGTTGAAAAGTAATTCTTTATCTTGAATTTAGCATAGAAGTTATTGATGAGTTTGCTGTCAAACTGTGTTCCGTTGTCGGCGACTATTGCTCTCGGAATCCTGAATCTGGTGATGATGTTTCTCCATATAAAGTTCTTGACATCCACATCTTGAATTTTTGCAAGAGGTTCTGCCTCTATCCACTTCGTGAAGTAATCTGTTGCTACCAGCAAGTACTTCCTTTGTCCAGTTGCTTGGGGCAATTGCCCAACGAGATCCATGCCCCATTGGGCAAATGGCCATGGACTGGATACCGGGTTCAAGTCAGCAGCTGGCTGATGTATCAAAGGTGCAAACCTTTGGCATTGTTCGCACTTCTTCACATAGGCTTCTGCATCTTTTTGCATGTAGGGCCACCAATACCCCTGGGTAATGGCCTTGTGAGCTAGTGATCTGCCCCCAGCGTGGCTTCCACAAATTCCTTCATGAATTTCATATAAAAAATCTTCAACCTGCAAAGGGTGTACGCACCTTAAAAGGGGTCCAGTGAAGGACCTTCTGTAGAGATGTCCGTCCGTTGTGAGACTGAATCTTGCTGACTTCAATCTGACCTTATGTGCCTTCTTATGGTCTTCTGACAGCTTTCCTTCTTTCAGGAATGCAACAATTGCATCCATCCAGCTTGGCCCCATGTCCACACACATTGCTTCCTGCTCTGTGTTCGGTGGTTCTATGCTCGGGCCCGACAAATAATCAATCATTATTGTTCTTGTTTTTCCAGTTTGTATTGAACTTGCCAGGTTGGCCAACGCATCAGCGTGGCTGTTATCATCTCGGTTGACGGCAGTTCTGAAATAAGGCTGCCAATCTGATGACTTCTTTTGCATATACCGACATCCTCTCGTCTTTGGCTGCAAATTCTCCTGTTGACTGGTTAACAATAAGTTGTGAATCACAAAAGACTATTACCTCATCAGCTTCTGCTGCTGTTACCAGCTTCAGCCCTACAATTAGTGCTTCGTATTCTGCTTCATTGTTTGAGGCCTTGAACCCCAAACGGATGGATTGTTCTACTATTTCTCCATCTGGAGATATCAGTAGTACTCCTGCCCCCGCTCCTTGTCGGTTTGAACTTCCATTGACAAACAGTCTGAAGGAGTTGCCGATGTAGATGCTGCAGGGTCTGAGTTTTTCTTTCCTTTGTTCTTTGGCCTTTGGCTGGGCTTCTCCTTGCTTGCTTGGACAACGTTCATCTTGGCTCAACGGAGCCCGATGTTCGTTGGATTCCGGGGTGAACTCGGCCACGAAGTCGGCCAAAACTTGGCCCTTGATTGCTGTTCTCGGCCTGAACTCCAGGTCATACTGGCCCAAGGCCACTGCCCATCTTGTTATTCTTCCAGTTAAGTCTCCTTGCTGCAACAAGGGTTTCAGAGGGTGCTCTGTTAGCACTACAATCTTGTGCGCCTGAAAGTAATGGTTCAACTTCTTTGAAGCCATCACTAAGACCAGCATTAATTTCTCTAGTGGTAGATACTTTGTTTCTGCGTCAGCCAAGGTTTTGCTTACATAGTAAACAGCCTTTTGCCCCCCTTTTTCTTCTCAGATTAACACCGCACTTACTGCGTGTTCTGAAACTGCTAAGTACAAAAGCAGCTCTTCCCTAGGTTCAGGAGTTGAGAGGACTGGAGCCGTAGTTAGATACTTCTTTAGGTCGGCCAACGCGGCCTTACATTCCTCTGTCCAAAGGAAATCCGTGGCTTTCTTTACCAGGTTGAAGAAAGGTTTGCATTTGTTTGAGCTTCGGCTTATGAACCTGTTTAGGGCTGCGGCCCTTCCGGTAAGCATCTGTACCTGTTTTGCTGATGTCGGGCTCTGTAAATCTAGGATGGCCTTGATCTGATCTGGGCTGGCCTCAATGCCCCTTCTTGTCACTAGGTACCCCAAGAACTTACCAGATCCAACTCCAAATGCACATTTCGATGCGTTGAGTCAGAGCCGATATGTTTTGAGGATTTCAAAGACCTCTTTTAGGTTAGAAAGATGACCCCTAGGCTCCTTGGTCTTCACGACTATGTCATTGATGTAGACTTCTACTGTTTGGCCAATCAAGTGTCTGGACATCTTGGTTACCAACCTTTGGTAAGTTGCCCCTGCGTTTTTCAGCCCAAAAGGCATTACTCTGTAGCAGTACAGGCCTTTTGGGGTGATAAACGCTGTCTTCTCTTCATCTGGGGGGTACATGGCTATCTGGTGGTACCTTCTATAAGCATCTAGGAAGTTCATCCTTCCATGTTCAGATGTGGTGTCCACCAACTGGTCAATCTTGGGTAGAGGAAAGCTGTCTTTGGGACAGGCTTTGTTTAGGCTTGTAAAATCTACACAGACCCTCCATTTACCGTTCTTTTCTTTACTACCACAGTGTTTGATAGCCATGTCGGATAAGTGACTTCTCTGATGGCCCTGGCCTCTAGAAGTCTGTCTACTTCCTCCTCTACTGCTTCGACGTGCATCAACGTCGGTCTTCTGGCTCGCTGTATTACAGGCTTGGCTGACCTGTTGACGTTCAGTTTGTGGCATGTGACCTCGGGGTCAATGCCAGGCATCTCATAAGGTGTCCAAGCGAACACCTCAATGTTTGTTCTCAAAAAAGCTTCTAGCTCTCTTTCCTCTTCTTCGGCTAAGCCCGAGCCGAGAAGAAAGAAGCGTTCTTCATCGCTCTCCTGGACGAGGATTTTTTTCAGTGCTTCTTCACTTTTCTCGGTTGGCTCCTTGCCGACATCATCTAGGACCTCCATGTCCTCGTCTTTGATTTCTGCCTTCTCTGGTTCTCGGATGTTGCAGGTTGATTTCATTGCTGCCATGGAGCAAGTTTTTGCCTGCAGTTGATCTCCTCTGATTTCTTCAATCCCAAGCTCTATTGGGAACCGCAATAGTTGATGCAATGTTGAGGGAACTGCCCCATTGCATGCAACCATGGCCTTCCCAAGATGATGTTGTATGGCGAGGGCGTGTCAATCACAATGAATTCTGTCTTGATTTTCTTTGTGCCGGCTTGTACTTCCAAGCTTGTTGCGCCCAGTGGCCATGTCGGCGTTCCATTGAAGCCGACCATTGGGCCATTGGATCCCTCCATGTCATCTGGGTGAAGGCCCAGCTCCTTGTAACATCTAACGTACATGATGTCGCAAGAGCTGCCTTGATCAATCAGGATGTGTTTCACTTGGCACTCCCCAACCTGGAGGGATACTACCAAGGCATCATTATGTGGATGCTGGACCATTTCTAGGTCGGCTTCAGTAAAAGCTATCATCGGTCCCTGGCATTCTTCAAACCGAGGTCTTTTCTGTCTGACCTGGTTCACGTGCTGTAGATGTCTTACCTTTTGGGTTTCTCCCCGTATGTCGTTTTCATTCACCTGTGAGTGAATTACATTAACCACCCGTGGTCCCCCTGCCTGTGGTTGCTGTGCTGGGGGAGGCGGGGCTACTGGTGCTTGAGGCAATCTTGCCTGTTCCTCTTTTGTTCTGGCCTCATCGACAAGGTCCCTCAGATGGCCTTGTCTCACTAAGTCCTCTAAGTGTGCTCTTTGGGCTCTGCAGCCCTGAGTTGGGTGTCCTTCTTCATTATGGTAAGCACAACGTCTACCAACGTTCCTTCCCATGTATTCCCCTGGGGCCTTTGCCGGTGCTCTGAAATAGGGTTGATTTCGAATTTGATCCAGGACTTTGTGGACAGGAATTTGGAATACAGTCGTTACTGCCTGCTTACCCCTCAATTCTATCTTTGATTTGTTGAATCCGTTGTTACCTCGGCCTCGCTTCGGCGAGCCGTTCCCTTTTTCCTGCTTTACCTCCTTATTCCTCGATGTATCCTCCTCGGCTCTGGCATATTTCTCGATTCTTGCCATGAGCTCTTCTATGCTTTTTGGCAATGTCTTTGCCAAAGATTTTCGTAGTGGACAATCATCTTTCAGGCCGTTCTTGAAAGATACGACCGCCACCTCTTGGTTGCATTCGGGTATTCGATTGAACACCTCGTAGTATCTTTTTACGTAGGCCCTTAGGCCTTCATCCTTGTTGATCTTTAGAGCCATCAATGCGTCCACCCTTAATGGCTGCAGTTTGTTTGTCACGAACCTAGCCACAAACATCTCGGCCAGGCCTTCCCAAGTTTTTACGCTTCCCTTTGGTAGCTTGTGGAACCAATCGGATGCAATCTCCCCGAAGGATGAGGGGAACACTTTGCAGAGCAACGGCTCATTGTTAAAAATAAATTTTATGACAATTTTTTGCATATGTCGCTAAAAATTGACAATAGTGACTTTGTTTGTCACGGTTTTTATAAATTGCCGTTAAAACTTATAATTAGTGATTTTTTTTATGATGAATTTTTCAAACTGTCGCTGAAAGTTAAAAATTAGTGATTTTTTTTTTCAATGATTTTTTTTAAACTGTACTAAAACTTATAATTAGTGACATTTTTTATAACAAAATTTTCAAATGTCGCTAAAAATTAACAATTAATGACATTTTTTAATAGTATTTGATGAAAAACGTCATTAATTATTATAAGATCTATTAGATAATAAGTCTACCTATTAGGATTTACATGTAAGTCTCTCTTTAATTTATTTAGTAACTAAATAATATAAAATTAAAATAACTATTTATGAAACTCCTTATCCAAGCACTTTGGCACTATGGATTACATGTTTTTCTAAGCATTAAAAATATCTGGTTGAGAGGGCCATCTGACCCACGTCCACCCTTAACTGCATCGATCTATTAGTAAGGATTTTTTTTCATTAAATTTATTGGGTGTTCTTATATTTTACTCATGTATTTATTTATTTTATTTTATTTTTTGATCGGCAAAAAAGAAGCTTTATTGATGGAAAAACATAACGAGTATGATAACTTACATCAATAAAGAAGAGGGTGCAAAAAGCATCACAGTGAAACATTTAGATCCCAACTAGGCTGGCACCTAGATACACACCAAATCATCTGTTAGCACACACTCTAGGCTCCAAGTTGGTGAGAAACCAACATGCAGAGCGGAACAAAACAAAACAAAAACAATAAAGCAACAAAACACTCTCTGCTAGAGCATAAGACAGAACACCATGACTACTTCAATAACCTCTGGCTTAGACAGAGCACCATGACTACTTCACCCAACAAATAAGCATCCACCAATTCAGACAGTCACCCATCCACCCTTAGAGTAAAGCACAGTAGAATCAACCATAGCAGCAGCCAGAAATCAACCAGCCCACCCACAGCCATCTCAGCAACACCAGACCAGAGATCATAACTGAGCAGCCTAAGCATAGCAGCCCAGCAAGTATCCCAGACCAAAGACAGCATTCCAGAGAGCTGCAGACCTAAACAGCTGCATACATGATTCAACAGATTCAATCACACCCAAGAATGCTTCCTCTGGGTTTACAGCAGAACAGATTCATCCACCATTCCTACAAGCATCTGATGAGCCAATGATAAGCCTATGAGTCTATGAGTCCATAGCACATTCAACCACACCACAGATAAGCCTATGAGTCCATAGCAGCCCATAGCACAAGATAGAGTCAACCACAAAACAGCAGACAAAACAGATAAGCCTATGAGTCCATAGCACAAAGCATATAAGCTTGTGAGGCCATTCAACCACAAACAGCAGCCCATACAATCAGTCCATCAGCAATCCATCATCAGACCAGCAAATCCAAACAAAACAACAGCAGTCATTAAGACTCCAACAGTAGCATCATACAACAGCAACATACACCACTACATCAGCTCCAAATTTGATTAAAGCCATCAGACCAGAAGCTGACCTTAACATACTAGAACCTTGTCCAAAACCAAATCATAATGCATACTTGAACCTTTGCCATCAGCCCAGAAATCCAGCATAATCACCCACACCCCCCCAAAGGCAAGCCACCAGCCCACCCACACACAGCAGAGATCATACCAGCAGTGGCTCAGCTCACCCCCAGCCACAACCATCTCAGCAACCATGCTCACACAACAACAAAGTAGCCATGCTCACCTTAACATATTAGAAGTCACTATGGATTGCATAGCTTTAACTAAAAACCATATAACAGAACACCAATATTAGCAGAACATTACCAGCAACAGATCATTAACAGGACAACAACACCACAGCAGATGCTCACAAAACAACAAAGCAGCCATGCTTACCCTCCAGTTCTGATACAATGCTTGACTTGTGGCAGATTAAAGACCAAGTCATTAATACAGTACTCCACCTAGATTAGCAACGCTTTGAGCCACATGGCTACTCTCACCTTCACAATTTCACACAAATCCTCCAAATTTGGTTGAGATCCATTAAAGATGCAATCATTTCTATGCTTCCAAGTAGACCAAAGGATAGCCAGAGGTAGAACCATCCAAATTTTCTTTTCCAGCTTTTTCAATCGGCAGCCAAGCTACCACTGCAGCAAACCATTCACCGAACCTGGAATTACCCACTGCACACCCCACCATCTTATAATGTTGGACCACACCAGCCATACAAAAAGGCAAAAGAGTAGAATGTGCTCTACTGTTTCAATCTCATTTTGACAAAAAACACAGGTGAGATTAGCACTGCCATCTAAGATCCCAAGCCTATGGAGAAAACTAGAGGTCTTTACCTTGTCGAGCCGAGCCAAACCAACCATCCAAAGAATTTCACTTTGGGAGGGGCGAAATTGTTCCAGATTGAGTCTGCCACTGCCTTTACCGGCCCCAGCAGTGATTCACTTCAATTGTAGGCTGAGGCAACACTAAATACCTCAGAAGGATCTGCCCTCCATTTTAACTCATCTGGTTTGTTATTACAAAATGTTGGAGCATTGCGAAGCAACTGGAATAATCTTTGAACTTCTTCCTCTTCCCAGGCTAGCAAGGATCTTCTGAAATTCATAATCCACCCACTAGCAAATGACCGTTGCTCAAAGAAACCCTTTACCACACCATTTTTATCAGTAGATAAAGAAAAAAGCCTAGGGAATTCATCCATCAAACACACATTACCAACCCACTTATCCCTTTAGAATTGAATTCTCCTCCCATCCCCCAAAGCAATATGAGAGTTATTGATATAGAAGCTATGTAGCTCGGAATTGGACACAACAACAGAGGTGATATCAGACCAAATTTTGGAGCCTCTGCCTACAATGTTTGGAAACCATCTTCCATCCCTAGCATCATACTTCTGACAGATCACTTCTTTCCAAAGCGTTTGATTCTCAGCACCAAACCGCCACCACTATTTCAACAGGAGGCAATGATTGAAGATTGTCAACTTCCTCAAGCCTAAACCACCTAGATTCTTATTCTTCGTTACCACATCCCATTGAACCATGTGAATTTTTCTCCTGAGTTCTGAACCACCCCACAAGAATGCTGATTGTATTCTCTCAATCTCCTTAGCCACCCCAGTAGGAATCCTAAACAGTGATAAGTAATAGATCGGCAAATTGGACATAACATATTTGATTAGAGTTAAACGCCAAGCAAAAGATAAAAGCCTTCTCTTCCAGGAAGCCAATTTTTGCTTAAACTTATCGAGAACGAGTTTCCAAGTGTTTCTCTTACTTGGATTGGCCCCCAATGGAAGCCCCAAATATTGAATAGGCAATTTTTGATGCAGGCAATTAAGGCTAGTAGCAAACTTATGCACCAACCCATCATCCACCCCAATGCCACAGATAATGCTCTTATAGTAGTTAATTTTCAAACCTGAGGAAATCTCAAAGCATCTTAAAATGCTTTTAATGTTACTCACCTCTCTCCTATTAGCTTCACAGAACAAAATTGTGTCGTTCGCAAATTGCAAATACGTTACTCTTAATCCATTTGTACCCACCTCTGCCCCTTTTATGATGTCCAACTCCTTGGCTCTACTCAGCAAAATGTTGAGGCCCTCCACGACAATATTGATGAGAAATGGTGATAACGGATCACCCTGCCTAAGACCTCTTTGGGGACAGAACTCAGGAGTTGGTGACCCATTTACCAAAACAGAAATTTTGGCCGAGGAGACACACGCTTTCATCCAGTGGACCCAGCGAGTTCCAAAGCCAAACTTGGAGAGCATGTCAAATAAAAACTCCCAATTAATGGAGTCATAGGC
Organism: Camellia granthamiana; assembly: GCA_036172215.1. Classification (NCBI taxonomy): domain Eukaryota; kingdom Viridiplantae; phylum Streptophyta; class Magnoliopsida; order Ericales; family Theaceae; genus Camellia; species Camellia granthamiana. The sequence continues at coordinate 51,330,775 of CM069911.1, forward strand.
CTTTTCAAAATCCAATTTAAGCACCAAGCCTTTTCTATTAGATTTTCGCCACCCATCAACTATCTCATTCGCTATTAAAACACCGTCCAAAATATTCCTACCTCCTAAAAATGCTGACTGAACCTCACTGATAATCTTAGGCATCACTTGTTTTATTCTATCAGCAAGTACTTTTGCTAATAATTTATACAGGGAGCCAATCAGGCTAATAGGCCTATACTCATTCAAGAAAGAAGGACTTTGAACTTTAGGAATTAGGGCTATAAAAGAGCTATTAATCCCCCCAACAAGACTTGCATTCTGATGAAATTCCCTCATGAACTGGAGCATATCCATTCTCACTATTTTTCAGTATTTCTTAAAGAATGACATGTTAAAACCATCAGGCCCAGGGGCCTTATTGCCATCACAACTCCTAATGACATATTTGATTTCCTCCTCTGAAAATTCTGCCCCCAATTGTTCCATAGCTTGAGCTCTACCAATACTCGGAAATGGGCCAGACAATTTGGGTCTAACTTCCCAAGCTTCAGAGAAGAGCCTTGTGAAATGTGCCTGAACTGCAGCTCTCAATTCCATAGGTTCCTCAATCATTACACCATTAACTAATATTGAGCATAGAGAATTCTGGCTGTTTCTGTTGCATGCCAACATGTGAAAGTACCTTGTATTTTTATCCCCTTTAGTTGCCCAATTCACTCTAGATTTTTGAAACCAGATCCATTCCAACATTTTACTTAATCTGCAAGTTTCACCCTTGACCTCCTTACGCCTGAACAATTCTGCTTCAAGTAGGGGTCTCTTCTCAGCTAACAGATCAAGGTTATGGGCCTCGTCTTCAGCACTCTTTAGCTTTGACTCAATCTTTCCAAACACCGTTACTTTCTACTTTTAATGCATGTTTCAGAGCTTTAAACTTCATTAGACATTTATAACTAGCCCAGCCTTCCACTACAAATTCTGACCAACTTTGCTTGACGAATGCTAGGAAATTGGGATGTAAAAGCCAGGCATTCAGGAATCTAAAAGGCTTGGGCCCCCAGTCCCTATCATCCTCCATTAAGATGATAGGGTAGTGCTCAGACCACAATCTAGGAAGACCCCACAATTTGAAATTAAAATTCTGCACCTATTCATGAGTAAGCAAAAATCGATAAATTTTACACCATTTCTCATTGGCTTGAGAATTACACTAGGTAAACTTTCTCCCAAGCATAGGCATATCTATCAACTCGAGTTGCTCAATCATACTGTTGAAATCTCTCATCCCTCTATCCCTCCTTGAGCACCCAATTCTTTCTGAAATACTCTTTATTTCATTAAAATCACCCCCTATTCAGGTCCACTTCAAGTTGAATTCCAGCCCTATTTCCTGCTGACCCACTAATACTTTTCATAAAACCAGGGGTGTAGACATTACCATCAACCCCACGTCCGACAACATCATCACAATGCTTGCAACTCGTCCCCAATTCAGCAGAGTCCCTCACGCATGCACCACCTTCCCCTGATCCTTCCTGCCTCATTTCTGACTCATTCACCACAGAGACATCCTTCAACCTATCCTCCCAATCCAACTCAGCCTCAGCAGTGGGTGATAAGTTTTGAGCCACCCCAGCCACATCATGTCTGCTGCGTAAGGCCTCATCTACCTGGACCTCCACATCATCTTCTTCTTCCTCATGCCTGATATTTTTGTCTAGAATCTGTTCAGCTTTAGCCCCTATTGAGGAGCATTTCTCGCCGTTCTTCCATTGATTGGATTGGGATACACATGGATCATACGCTGCCTTATAAATTATAATTTGGTCCTCACACACCCTTACTGGGTAGATAATACCTTTACACACCAGGTTGATGGTTTGATTGATAGATTCCATGCTTTTAGTGGGTATCTTCACTTTTCCACATTGAAGCAAATTTAGTCGAAGTGTATCTTCGTCTATCCCAATCACTACACCCCAGTTCTTTCTAATGTTACTGAATGTATTGTAACTCCATAAGTTCAGTGGAACTCCATAGCAGCTAAGCCAAACAAATCTTTCTTGCTCCAAAGCCAAACCTTGTCTCCATTCTAGGACTGACTCACACCATCCATTAAGCCAATCCTTCATCCTCACAAGTTTGTCCTTCTTATCTGCAGCTGATTGAAAAGAAAGCACCATATCTCTACCCCCTCCCATACGCACTTTAACATCCCTAAAGCCTTGCCTTGCTATTTCTATCCTAAAATTATCTGATGAGTTGGCTAATTTGAGTCTAACTACTACACTTTCATGCAGCAAGCCATTTCCTTCCTCATATGCTTTTATAGTTCAAACTGTGGTTGTTACATGAACTCTCCCTCTTACAGCCTCTGCATATGTCTGTTTCCTTTGGTACCCAACCGTGGGCATGTGATTGACCTCCGTAGCCTTCCTTATCGGTGGACCTCGAATCGACCTGCGCTTTGTATCATACTCCTTTCCAAACTCTGCCATTTTAACTTTTAGTGCTCTGTCCTCGCACCAAAGCCCATTTTCTTTTTGAACTGCCATATCCGCTGCTACAGAGCAGTTATATCGTACAAAGCCAAATCGAGATCGTATCATTTGTCTTCTCTTGTTTGGAATGAAGACATCTAGAACTACACCATAGTTGGAGAAGATGGAATATAAGCCTTTTGCCCCCATGGTTTCTAGTATGTTATCCACAAAAACCGAGTGAATCGTTACTTCCTCCCTTCTGCTCCACACTCCCCTTCCTCCATGTCTACGCACCATGGGCTGCCATCCTCCACCATACCCATTCCCATGTTGTTTGCCTGCTCTCTCCATTTTTATGTTATGGAAGCCTAACTGTGACCAACACCACTGCTATAACAGGGCTTTAGTTCTTATCACTTATTGTTGCTCCCTCTTCATTTGGTTCCTCTTCATTTCGAGTGCTATTGCTGCAAGACAATCACCCACTGTTTCTCAAACCTGTTTGTACTCTCTCTCTCTCTCGGTTGAATATTCTAGTTGATAAGTTGTTTTCGTGTAATCAAGATCAGTTGTTACTTCACAATTATTTTTATACCTTTGAATTTTACACCTGTTGGGCTTCTACACTTATGTATTTATTTATTAAATGTATTATCGATAGTGCTAGAACCTTTATTTATCAATTGAACCTTTGTTTAATCCATGATTTTGTTTGGTTGCAAACAAAAAGAACCAATGAATTCACAAAGTAGTTAACCTGTAGAAGAAAGGAAGAAAAAAGCATAAGAAATGTATGTCTTTTTCCTAACACATGTTTAATAAGTTTGGTTTGATTCACGGATGAACAGATAAATTAAGGGCATATTTAACACATGGGGATAAGCTTTATAAATAAAGTAACAAAAATTAAGGACATAGTGGAAAGAACTCTATATAATAAACTTGATGCTCTAATTCATTCTTCAAAGTGAGAAAACAAATTGAAAATTCTTTAAAACAGTGCAAAATACAACAGACTTTCAAACTCAATTTGGAGTTTCCAATACCCAGATGGGTTCAATAGTGCCGTGGCATATCTTTCTGTTGATGCATTTTGTTGTTCTCATCTGCTTTGTTTTGTGGTGGGAATGAGACTGACCGGCTAGCCTTGCTTGCATTTAAGTTTGAAATAACCAGTGATCCATTTGGTGCTCTCAACTCGTGAAATGAATCAATCCACTTCTGTCAATGGTTTGGTGTAACATGTGGCTGCTCCAACCAGAGGCTCATTGTGTTAAACTTGGATCATAGAAAATTAACAGGCTCCATTTCGCCTCACAGTGGAAATCTAAGCTTTCTAAATGAACTATCATGGAGTAACAATAGTCGTAATCACAAAATTCCCCCAAAACTCAGTCGTTTTCCCAGACTGCAGAAGTTGTTGCTGCTCAATAATTCAATTAGTGGTGAAATTCCCGCCAATATATCTGTTTGCTCTAATCTTGTTGTCCTTGAATTTCTGGCAATAGGTTGGGAGGGAAAATTCAAGTGGAGCTAGGTTCTCTGTCTAAGTTAAAGAGACTGTACATTGGGAGAAATAATTTAACGGGTAGTGTGCCTTTTTCTTTTGGGAATCTATCAGCTCTTTCTGAATTTGTCACAGAAGAAAATAGTAATGGTGGTGACATACCTGATGATCTGGGTCAATTGAAAAACTTGGAAGTTTTTCTATTGAGGGTTAACAGGTTGGTTGGTACCATTCCTTTCTCAATCTTTAGTCTCTCGTCCATTACAGAATTTAATGTTGTAATGAACCAAATTCAAGGGAGCCTTCCCTGGGACCTAGGAATTACTATTCCCAATCTTAGTGTCTTTGAAGTTGGTATAAACTCGTTTACTAGATCCATTCCTATTTTAATGTCTAATGCCACCAAACTACATCACCTTGGCTTGGCCGGTAATAAATTTACTGAACAAGTTCCTCCTTCTGACAACCTACGTGATCTTCAGCTATTAAACTTTCATGGAAATGGTTTGGGAACTAGGGAAGTTGATGACTTGAGCTTTCTCCATTCTTTGACCAATGCGACAAATTTGTACGTTCTAGATCTGAGCAACAACAATTTTGGAGGATTGTTGCCTGAATCAATTGGCAATTTATCCAGTCATCTTAGTAAACTAATATTGAGCAACAATGAAATAGTTAGGATCATCCTAACCAGGACAGGGAATTTGATCAATTTGCAGATTCTTGACTTGTCAAACTGTTGGAAAATTGGTTTTAATTAGGCTTATTTTGGGCCAACTTTGAGCCCAAAATTGAGTGGGCCCCGAACGTCTTTTGGAGCAAGTCCGAAGAGGTGACGTGTTCCTTGCCGCGTGGCAAGTCACACGGTGAAGATGGTTCGTCAAAACCATTTATGAGTGAATGGGAAGTTGACATCATTTTCAGGTTCGTGGAATTGAACATTTAAGTTTTAAATGTGGGTTTCCTTGTGAGACTTGTCCCACATTGAAACTTTAAGAGAGTTTTGTTGAGTATATAAGCTCTAGCCTACAACACTTGGATTGGGCCCCAAGGGGCACCCCAAGTTTGTAGAAGGGAGGAGTTATGGACAAAGTGAACCTTAGCCCAAACCACCACGCGCGCGGGTGTAGGTCGGTTCTAATATTAATTTTTGAACAAAAATTCTTTTGAATTTATTTCAAAATTATTGCTGGAATTTAATTCCAAATTTGAAATTCAAAATTTTTGTTCATAATATTGTGCCTCTTTCAGATAAAGTCCACAACTATTAAAACAGTCCAAACAGGTCCTATCTGTTGAACCCGAACAGATTTAATTTCGGACAGATTCAAATTTGAAAACGGCCTAGACAGGTTCAGCAACTACAGCAGTTATCTGTTCAGTTCCTGTTTGCACCTGTTCATTCGAAACCACATCTGTTCATTCAAATTTTAGTACCTATTCGGACAACAGTGTTTGCCTATAAATATCTATCAATTTCAGTAGTCTGGGCATGGAAAAAAAAAACAGTTTGAAATTAATTCCTTTGTGCTGTCCAACTTTTATCTTTGGTGCATTATTCTTCATATTAGTTTTTAGAATAAACTAAGAGAGTATAGAACACAAGGTTCTAGTTCGCCGGACAAATTTGTTTGGAGTGCTACTACAAATTTGTGAAAATCATTGTATGCTGGGAGATAGACGCCACTCAACCATAAGCACCGTAGCGGGGCGAATCTGTCTTAAGGACAGAGTGTCACACACTCGACTTGGTCTTTTATTTTTTTAATTCGGTTCGATAAATAAATTCGGTACGTTATTTATTTATTTGTTTGGTTTTGTTTCAATTTATTTTATTTACACAAAGATTGTTCCAACAATCTTAAGACAAATTCGAATTATTCTGTTTACAGAATTTTTCGTTTGTTTCCATTTCTCTTTCTTCTTTTACAAAAAATTATTTTCTGTGGATTTACAAAATAATATTTTGGTCGGAAAAACAAATAGTGATTATATACTATTTGACAGATAGTAGTAATATACTGTCAATTTTCTTTGACGACTAGTAATAATATACTGGTGTCATTAACAATACAGAATATTTATTTGTGGAATTTGGTCAGAAATTAATTTTGGTTTTCTTAATTTATTTTTGAGTGTTCATTAATTAAAAAATTTTGTTTTGGTTTTTTAATGATTGAAGTGTTACAGAAATTTAATTTTTTGTGTGGAATTAATTTGGTTAAATAAAATTTTATTTTATTTCTAAATTAATTGAAAAATAAAAGTTTCATTCTTGTTTTTTTTATTTTTACAGAATTTAATTCTGTGAATTTGGATTAATTTTCTGTGTAGTATAAATTAGAATTCATGGCTACTGAAACAAATGCTCAAACAAGTACTACTGTGGTGGCTGCAATTGCACCAACCCCCTCTCCTGTGGTGACAGTACTAATAAATCACAGTGAGAAGTCAGAGAAGTTCTCAGAAATTGATTTTAAAAGATGGCAACAGAAAATGTTGTTCTATCTTACAACTCTGAACCTGGCTCGTTTCCTCCGTGAGGATGCTCCTATTTTGAAAGAGGATGAAACCGACCGGCAAGTGGTTGCTGCGGTCGATGCCTGGAAACATGCTGATTTCCTTTGCCGGAACTACATCTTGAACGGACTTGACAACACATTATACAACGTCTACAGTCCTATCAAGACAGCAAAGGAACTATGGGAGTCTTTGGAGAAAAAAATACAAAACAGAAGATGCCGGCTCAAAAAATTTGTGGTTGGCAAATTCCTGGATTTTGTGATGGTTGATTCTAAGACTATGATTAGCCAAGTTCAAGATCTCCAACTCATTCTGCATGACATTCACGCAGAGGGCATGTTTTTCAGTGAATCCTTTCAAGTTGCAGCCTTAATTGAGAAATTACCACAAGGCTGGAAGGAATTGAAGAACTACCTCAAACACAAGCGCAAAGAAATGTCTTTGGAATAATTAATTGTGTGTTTGAGGATTGAGGAGGACAACCACAATTCTGAAAAGCGGGCTGGTAAGCATCATATGGAGTCGAAGGCAAATGTGGTGGAACATGCTTTAAAAACCAAGAAACGAAAGTCTTCTGGAGAAAGTTCATCACAAGGCTCTAAAGGAGGGGAAAATAAAAAGTACAAGTTTAATGGCAAATGTTATATTTATGACAAAGGGGGACATCGGGCTAAAGATTGTCGTAGCAAAGGCAAAAACAAAAGAAGAACAAGCAAGAAGCCTACTCAAGCCTATATGACCGAAGTGGACAATATTTGCAATGGTGTAGATGACATCAATCTTTCTGTAGTTGTTTCCGAGGCAAATCTTGTCAGAAATCCTAAAGAATGGTGGGTGGACACTGGTGCTACTCGCCATATCTTTGCCGAGAAAAAGATGTTCACATCTTATTCTACAGTGGACAATGGTGAACAACTTTTTATGGGCAACTCCTCAACTTCCAAAGTTGAAGGACAATGGAAGATTGTTCTCAAGATGACATCTGGAAAAGAACTCACTCTCAACAATATGCTGCATGTACCGGACATTCGCAAGAATCTTATTTCTGGATCTTTGTTGAGTAAGAATGGGTTTAGGCTAGTGTTTGAGAGTGATAAATTTGTACTTACTAAGAATGGGATGTATGTAGGAAAAGGTTACATGTCTGATGGCCTTTTCAAGATGAATGTAATGACCGTTGTACCTTCAGTTAATAATAAAAATACATTTTCTTCTTACTTGCTTGATTCTTCAAATTTATGGCATGGTAGATTAGGACATGTTAATTATGGATCTTTACGAAGATTAATTAATATGGAATGTTTACCTAAATTTGACATTGATTCAAATCATAAATGTGAAATTTGCGTTGAGGCAAAATTATCCAAAACTCTTTTCCATTCAATTGAAAGAAGTACGGAACCACTTGAATTAATTCATAGTGACATTTGTGATTTTAAATCAATTCAAACTAGAGGTGGGAAAAAGTATTTTATCACTTTTATAGATGACTATACTAGATATAGTTATGTTTATTTAATTCGAACCAAGGATGAAGCTTTGGAAACTTTCATTTAATATAAGAATAAAGTTGAAAATCAACTTGGTAAGAAAATCAAGAAACTTAGAAGTGATAAAGGTGGTGAATATGAATCACATTTTGGTGAATTTTGTAAAGAACATGGAATAATTCATCAAACCACCGCTCCTTACTCACCTCAGCAAAATGAAATTGCTGAAAGGAAAAATAAGACTCTAAAAGAAATGATGAATGCCATGTTAATAAGTTCTGGATTACCTCAGAACTTGTGGGGAGAAACAATACTTTCTGCTAATTATATACTTAATAAAGTACCCCGAAAGAAAATGAATCAAACACCTTATGAAATGTGGCATGGAAGAGTACCATCCTACAAATACTTAAAAGTGTGGGGGTGTTTGGCTAAAGTAGCTATTCCTAGTCCTAAAAAGACTAAGATAGGTCCTAAAACCATTGATTGTATTTTCATCGGTTATGCTAAGAATAGTAGTGCATATCGGTTTTTGATTCATAAATCAGAACATTCCGAAATGCATGTAAATACTATTATTGAATCTCGAAATGCATCTTTCTTTGAACATGTGTTTCGAAATAAGACTGGACAAGATTCTAATAAAAGATCTTTTGATGCTATTACTAGTAATGATGAAGAGCAAGAGTTTGATCAAAATGAGGAAGAGGAACCTAGGCGTAGTAAACGTGCTAGAACCTCAAAATCTTTTGGTCCAGATTTCCTAACATTTTTGTTAGAAAATGAGCCTTTAACTTTTAAAGAGGCTATGTCTAGTCCTGAGGCTCCTTTATGGAAAGAAGCTATCAATAGTGAAGTTGAATCCATCTTGCAAAATCACACTTAGGAATTAGTGGACTTACCACCAGGTTGTAAACCTCTTGGGTATAAGTGGATTTTCAAAAGAAAAATGAAAGCGGATCGATCAATTGACAAATACAAAGCAAGACTTGTGGTCAAAGGTTTTAGACAAAAAGAAGGTCTTGATTACTTTGACATATACTCACTGGTTACTAGAATAACATCCATTACAATGCTAGTTGCCATTGCATCTCTATACAATCTAGAAATTCATCAAATGGATGTGAAAACCGCTTTCTTAAATGGTGAATTAGATGAAGAAATTTACATGGAACAACCAGAAAGTTTTTCTGTTCCAGGAAAAGAAAAGAAAGTGTGTAAATTGGTTAAATCATTATATGGTTTAAAACAAGCGTAAAGCAATGGCATGAGAAATTTGACAAGGCAATGATGTCAAATGGATTTAAAATTAATGAGTGTGACAAATGTGTTTATATTAAAAACACAGACAAAGGTTATGTCATTGTATGTCTTTATGTAAATGATATGCTCATCATAGGTAGTAATAATGATATGATTAAAACTACCAAGAAAATGTTGAATAAACATTTTGACATGAAGGACATGGGCATTGCTGATATAATTCTTGGTATGAAAATTACCAAAACATCAGAAGGATATGCTTTGTCACAATCTCATTACATTGAGAAAATACTTGACAAATTCAGCAAAGATGATGACCATCTTGCTAGAACACCTGTAGATGTTAATTTGTTTCTTTCTAAGAATGTACATGACAGTATTTCTCAATTAGAGTATGCCCAAATTATTGGAAGCTTAATGTACTTGATGAACTGCACTCACCCAGATATAGCTTATGCAGTAAGTAAATTAAGTAGATATACGAGTAATCTAGGAGTAGAACACTGGAAAGCAATTATAAGGGTTTTAAGATATCTTTATTTTACTCGTAACATTGGGCTGAATTATACTAGATATCTAGCAGTACTTGAAGGTTACTGTGATGCAAACTGGATATCAGATACTAGAGACTCAAAGTCCACCAGTGGGTATGTTTTTACTCTTGGTGGGGCAGCTATATCTTGGAAATCTTCCAAACAAACTTGCATAGCTAGGTCTACTATGGAATCAGAATTCATAGCTTTAGATAAAGCTGGGGAAGAAGCAGAATAGCTTCGCCACTTCCTTGAAGATATTCCAATATGGCCAAAATCGGTGCCTGCTATTTGCATACATTGTGATAGTCAATCAACAATAGGTATAGCACAGAGTCATATGTATAATGGTAAGTCACAACACATTCGTTGTCGACATAACACCGTGAGATAACTACTCTCTAATGGAATTATTTCCATTGAATACGTGAAGTCTAAAGATAACATAGCGGATCCATTAACCAAAGGGTTAGCAAGAGAGCTAGTTGAGAATTCATCGAGGGGAATGGGACTAAAGCCTGTTAAATAAAAGTTACCACAACGGCAACCCAACCTAGTTGACTGGAGATCCCAAGATCTAGGTTCAAAGGGACAACCAAGTTGTGTATGTGTAGACACCCCATTTTTGACCGACCTTAAGATTCAGACGTCATCGATTGAGCGCTCGGTGATAGTGCATGTCATGCTCGTTTCAAGGTTTTGGAGTTTTTGGCTGAGTGCCTTGCCTCCGGGCCTCCGAAATCTTTGTGTTTCCGCTCGGTTTGTGGACCAAGCCCTATTTCTCTTCCCTGGAGGGAGGGAGAGGTTTGGTAGACCATCCTTTTGTGGTTGTAGACCACTTTCCTCGTTTGGAGACTGGTTTCTGATTTTCGGAGTCTTCAGTCGCGCGCCTTGACTCGGGACTGCTTAACGTTCTTCGTTTGGCATGGTTTTTGAACCACACCTTGTTTCCCCTACCTAGAGGGACACTGTGGTCTGGGAGACCACTTTTGTGGTTGTAGACCACTTTTGGTGCCAGTAGACTAGTTTTTGAGGCTTTCAGCTGCACGCTTTGCCTCCCGAACTTTCGTCTTGCATCCGTTTTGGTTTATTTTTGGTACAAACCTTGTTTTCCTTGTTTGGAAGGTGGTACAAGGGTGAGAGACCAGTTCTTCCCCTTGGAGACCACTTTCCTCCCCGCCAGCCAGTTTTCTGGTCGGCCAACTGGCTTTCTTGGTCTTTGGGCCACCTTTTCTAGTCGGCCACCCCACCACTGCATTATTTTCATGCTGTAGACCCTCTCCCACCATGGCCAACCAGTTTTCTTCTTGGGAGACCACTTGTGGTGGTCGGCCGGCTACTTCAAGTAGCTGGCCGACCACTTCAAGTGGTTGGCTGCTTTTCATCACCTTTTTGGAGATTTTTTTAGGCCAGCTGTGCCAGCTAGAAGGCACTGAAGCCATCCTCCATACACGTGTATGGAGGGATGGCTTTGAGGCCAAAGCTTGTCCAACAAGCTTGAGCTTTGTTCTCTATAAGAGAGAACCTTCTCCCTCATGCCTTAGGTTCAGAATTTTGTGGCTGGAGCTATAGATACACACTTGTCTCTATATTTCCTTGTTTGCTCTTGTTTTGTGCCTTAAAGTATATATTCATCATACTTTAACACACAAACACACACTCAAACACCATACTCTTGGAGCTGAGGTCCCTTGAAGTTGTTTTTGAAGTTTTTGGATTGGTTTTGGTTCAAAAAGAGTGTTGGAGTTGCAGCCTTGAAGGTGTTCATCAAGGGTGAGTTTCTACCCTCTTGAACCTTGCTTTTGCTTAAGCTTTTAGCCCTATTTGCATGCTAATTTAAGCTTAACTCTTAACTACAAAAAGTTCTATTTTTGCATGCTTAAAATGTTTGTTTAAGGTCACTTTTTTGTTAGGGGTGGTCTACCCCCTCTTAGGCCTTGTTTTGAGCCATCCCTTTTGGCTCTTGTTCTAGCCTTTGCATAACCTTTCTACCACTGAAATACAGAGGATTTTCAGTGGTGAAAAGGTGGTTTTGGGGTCCCAAATAGGAGAGGGTCATCCCCCCTCCTTGTGTTTTGTATGCTTGCTTTGAATGCCTCATGTGTGAGCATGTTTGTTAAGCTTATGTTGGCTCCATCTTAGCATGTATTTGGGGTTATTTTGAGATGGAATACCACTATTTTTGGTTGTCTTGGTCACCTCATGCATGCCTTATACACTTGTAGTGTATTTCTCACAAACTAGTCTTGTATGCTTCATGAAGTAGCATGCCTTTCTAGCATGATTTGATTCTATTTCATCATGTTCTTAGTGTTTTTTTGCCATGATATACCTCTGTTAAGGTTTGGTTTGATAGCCCCATGCATGCTCCATGCACTTGTAGTGCAATTCCATGAATTAGCCTAATGTGTATCATGCTTTAACATGTCATTCTAGCATGCTTTTGGCTTAACTTCAAGAAGCTTTTGTCCATGTTTTAGCATGCTTAAGCTCTGATTTGTGTTTTTTTGGTCATGCATGCCATGGTTTGTATAGCTATAATGCATTCTAGCTTGTTAGCTTTGTGTATTAAGTCCACTAGCATGCATTGCTTGGCCTATTTGAATGATTTGACATCATTTGTTATGTAATTTCAGTTCATGTTTCACGTTCATGCACTCACATTTGTCACTTATTCAATGCATTGGAGGGTTGGTCCTTTATGCCTTAAACATGAACTAGTGCGTATGCCTTCATGCCTAAGCTTGTGAGCTTTTATTTCAGTGTGTTTTTGGGGTTATTTTGCCATGATATAACTCTAAATTTTTGTTGGCGAAGCCATCTCATGCTTGATCTTGGTAGGTGTAGTGTAATCCACCTTATTTGCCTTGCATATTCCATGCCTTATGCCCTTCATGCTAGCTTGTTTTGGCTTCCTTCCATACATGTTTTAGTATCATTTTAACATGTTCTAGGACTTTTTTGGGTTGCCTTGACCATATGCTTCATGTTTTGCATAGTTGTAGTACAAATGCCTATGCTAGCTTCAAGCTTTGGGTACCATAGCATGCTTCATTTGTGTTGTGTACATGATTTGGCATCCTTTAACATGACATTTTAGAGCATATAGGATTGCTATGTTCCCACTTCTTTCATGCTTTCAATGCCTTTGAGTGTTATGCATTGTCGCCTTGTTTGTGGCCTAGCATGTATGCCATCTTGCCTAGGCCCTTGAGCCCTCATCTTAGCATCTTTTGGTCTTTGTTTAGACCTATTTGAGCTCTGTCCATGATTGGCTCATGCATTCGTGCCATGTATTGCATGCCCCCTTTGTAATCCTCTTTACTAGCCTTATGCCTTAAGGACTCTAGTACGCTATGCTTGTATTGTTTGAGTGATTTGGCATCATTTCTTACTTAATTTTAGAGCATTTAGTGTGGCTACACTTCCACATTTATCACTCCTTGAGCACTCTTGAGAGTTGTACTCTTAGGCCTAGTTAATAGGCCAAAGCATTGAGCATGCTTGTCTTGATCTTCATGCCTTAGTTTCATCATTATGGCCACTGTTTTGGCATGGCTGAGGTCTGTCCATTTTGGTTTAAGTCCATCGAGCATGTTTGTATCATGTTGTTGCATGCTATGTTCATCGCATTGTGTATGCCATGTACTTTGCATTGTGTATGCTTATGTTACATCGCATTGAGTATGCCATGTTGTTCATTGCATTGAGTATGCCATGTTGTTACATTGCATTGTGTATGTTATGTTATTCTTTGCATTGTGCATGCTTGTCGTTGCATTGCATTTGTTTGGATTAGGTGTTAGTCCAAACATGAGAAAAGAGAGACGTTTCATACTCAAAGTGATGAAACGTGCCTCAATTCTTGGTCACCGACGCTCTTGATCATACATGATAGAGTTCTAGGCTTTATGTGTTTATGTGTGCATTCATTTTATATTGAATTGTGCAATTTGGCTTCTTGGCCATCATGCATCGAGATGTGTGATTGGTGGCCTGAGGGTCGAGAACCACACTTCCTTGAGCTTATGAAATGATAGGGAGGGTGGTTGTACACACATATCTTGCAAATACATTGCCATGCCCTTTCTTGCTCTCTGTTGCAGCAAATTGGAGAAGTGCAGCAACAACTAGTCAGCCAACCAGAAAAAGTGGCTGGCCTACCACTTTTTCTGGTCTGCAACAAAGAAAAGTGGTCGGCAGGTAGTGTAGACGTCCCCGAACGCATCCCGGGAAGAGGGAGTGCGAGTCCCCCCCCGTTCTGGTTCGATATTGGGTCTACTACAGTTCAAAGGACTCAGAATGTCACGGTTCTTAATCTTGAACCAAAGAGTCCAACTCAGGCAAATCGTTTTGAGAAAAACAGATTTTTGAAAAAGAAGTGCCAAACATGGACTGCTTTGCCAGATTACAGAGTCGCCACCTAAATATTTTAAAATGGGAAATTTAGGAAACCCTGACTCGGTGCCAAAGGCCACGTGTCCGTCATCACCAAAATTGCCTCGGCTCGGGAGCTTGGGTACGATCGGGGAAGGTCAGCTATGAGCACCCCCTCTCGCCCGGTCCGAAGACCGGCCTCTACTAACCGTGATATCCGATTTTGAAAATGCTACGTGTTCTTATTCCGGTTATTAGCCTAGAATTATTATGTGATGCGCACAGCAAACAAGTATAGACTAGATCGCCTAATTTGGAACAAAACATTGCATATCCGTTTGTTTGGAAAACGCTTTGGAATTTGCTACTCGCAAGTAGGCTAAAACACGGATTTCAACGAGTTTTTCCAACTCAGACAATCCAACCTCCACCCACAGGCATTCAAACAGTTTATCTCATGTAAGCACTTAGCCGCATGGTAAGCATACTGTTATGGCAACATTCACACGCATGCGATATGCTAAAGCATAAAAGCTCACCTAGTACTCCAAGCCAAAACAGAAACTAGTTAGTAATCATATGCATGATCCTAGTTCATGTTAAGTGACTAATGCAACACAAGCAAAGATGCAATTTAGAGTAGGCTTGGCTAACCCTAAAATGACATGTGAGATGCAATCAAATAACACCTACTCAATTTGGAATTTGAAAAGACAATGCAGTTTGTATGATGTACCGAGCCCGGTGCATGTAAACAAATGCATGGATGCATGCATGCATAGCATAAGGTATGCTAAAATAAACGTGCCCTAATCTACCATCAAAGCAGGTAAATAAAAGGGAGAAAGAAGTGGGGGTTGGAAGACATACACACACTCACCCACACTTATTACAAATATGCCCTCACACGGAGGGACCAAAAGAATAATACAGTCCCAAAATAATACAGTCCAAATACAGAATAAATTAATACAAAATTTCTAATTTAATTAAATGAATTAAATGCAAAAAAAAACAGATGGCCGCAGCCCCGCCTTGGAATGCGCGAATGATGCATGCTCGGTCCGACTTGCCCGAAAAAGCCCACACCGTAGCACCGCTGCCTCTATTTCCAACTGTCCTGCCTCTCTGATAATCGCCAAAGTCCCAGGGAACCTTCTAAATGCATTGCAGTACATCACCGGCTAGAGGAAATGGCCACCGGCCGCTTACAATGATCACCGGCTGCCTGTAGAGTTTATCGGCACAAAAAGCTTGCCGGTCGGCACATTGTTCTGCCGGTCGGCAGAAAGTTCCTGCAGATGACAGTTTGACAGCAGCAACAGACCAGCAGTGCATGGCATGGGTTTTTAGGCATATGTAAGCATGGCCAATGCCTCCTATCATGTTTGGGGACTCAAGGAGACATGGCCCTTGGTTCTTGGGCCATCAATTATGCATGTTGATGCATGATGGCCTAAGGAACCAAGGTTGCAATTCAATGGTATTATGCATGCAACACAACAATGGTAACTAAGACCCTATCATGCCAAGATCAAGGGCCTTAGTGACATGGGAATTGAGGTGTGTTTTGTCACTTGAGGTACAAACACCCCTCATTTCCCATACTTGGTTTGACACCCCAAACCAAGTAATGAAATGCATGTATGCAACATGGCTCAACAATGCAACAATAATGCGAGAATGCAAGGCATACCAAATGCAATGCAGCATGTTATGGTAAGTGTACAATACTAGGCATGCAAAATGCAAAGTGTAATGCAAACATGGACCATTCTTGTACAAGAGCTAGCACATAACAAGACTTTACTAATCAAGCATGCAACTTACATTAGACAAATCTGAAATGGTGGACTCAAGCCATGAGGGGCAGACCTCTAACCTCCCCAAAACAGTGGCAAAACATACCCAAAAACATGGACAAAATACTATACAAACATGCAAGTAAATAGGTCCAAAACCAAAGGCACCAAAGAGAGCATCTTACTACCATTTACACAACCACTCATGGCATGAATCTAACAACCAAAAAAACAGATTTTTAGTATGCAAAATGACACCCAAATCCCCTCACATGGCACCCCCCAAAATACGTTAATCATGGAAGCATACACAAGGCCTATTCTTAGGCATAAAAGGACACACCTTTAAAGCATGAAAGAGATGGCAAGTACAAACATATGAGCATGGATTAGGGTCTGAAATAGCATGTTAAAGGACTCCAAATCACTTAAATGGCCTAACCGATGCATATTCATGGATCACCTACTCAAGACTAACAAGTCACAATGCAAAGCAACTATGTCAAGCACATCAAACATGACAAAATCAGTGCCTAACAGACCTTAAACATGGCAAAACAACACTAGTATCTTCATGAGGTGAGGCTAATACATGCAAAGAACAAGGCCTAAATGCAAGGCATATTTTTAAGCATAAGAGAGCATTTCAAAGCAAGTATGAGAGACATGCTAAGGGCCACAAATCCGACCACAAACAGAGGTCAAACATGCTCCAAAACACTCAAAAAAACTTTGAAATGAAGCCAAACAAGACCATGCACACATGCTACCTTATGAACCAAGAGTGAAGGCCAAAGAGGGACAAAGGGGAGAGGGGTGTCCCTCCCCTATATGAGACTTGAAACCATCTCCCTCACCACTGAAAACCCACTGGTTTTCAGTGGTGAGAAGGCCAAAAACACCAAGTTAAACAATGCTAAAAGAAAAGGCAATAAAAGGGCCAAAACAAGGCCTAAGAGGGTGAGTTCTTACTCAAATCAAAAAGTGACCTTAATGAATGTTCTTGAGCAAGTAAAAACAAGATTTTTTTTCAGTTATAGACAAAGCTCAAAACACAAAGCAAAAGGGGTAGAAACTAGTTGCAAGAATGGGGAAACTAAAGTAACAAGCTCACCCTTGAAGATCCTTTGAAGAACAGGTGGAGCAGCCCTTCTCTAGTGATCAAAATCAGTCCAAAATCACAACAAACAACCCTCCAAGTCCCTCAATCTCGAAATAAGGTGTAATAGTGTGTGTAATGGTGCAAAAGTAAGGTAAAAGTGCACTATTAGGCCTAAAATCACACACACAAGAGGAGAGAGAGAGGAAATATAGAGAGAGAGTATATATCAGAGATATAAGCTCTGGTTTTCTATCTCAAATGACTAACTCCTAGCAAAGAGAAGGGACCTCCCCCTTATAGACTCCAAAACTTACAAGTTAAGGAACCCAAGGCTCATCCCCTCCATACACGTGTATGGAGGGGAAACAAAAGCCATACAGCTGTAATAAAATATCTCCCAAAACAACTGTATAGGAGTCGGCAGGGCAAAATGGTCATTTTGCCAAAACAAGTGCCGACCGGCACAAAAGAGTGCCGACCGGCACAATACAGTGCCGATGGCAACAACAACCAGCCGGTGGCCTCTAGCCACTGCCGGTGGTGTGTGGGGATGCTTCACAAGGCATTCCCTGTCCCTCTAGGGCAAAACACAAGTGTTTGGTGCAAAACCAGACACGAAACGGTCGAGTCGAGAGATCCTGAGGCAAGGCGCGCGAGCCGAGACCTCCGGGAACTCAAGACGAACACAAACATGGATAATCACCGAGTGTTCAGACGGTGACGTCCAAGTCTTAAGGACGGTCAAAAATGGGGTGTCTACAGGTAGCCTCCCTCATCAACAACTGGTCGGCCACCCTCCTACAGGTTCCTATGGTGGAGTTTAAGCTTTGTGGAGCTTGGTACAGTGATCTGAAATCAGTTGCAAACAGAGGCAAGTTGGGGCATTACGACGGATTTCCGAGTGAAATGACCGGGCATGCATACTCTTCTCCCTCTGAGGACATTGCTTTACTGCTTTCCTTAGCTAGTTTATGCTTTGGTTATGTACTTAAGTAGTTAATGCATTTAGCTACTTATTTGTGTTGTAATAGCTTAATTAGTTAGCTTGTTAGTTAGCTAGTTTTGTGATGTAATAATTAGTTTAATTAGCTTAGATTAGCTAGTTAGCTTCTTATTCGGACCCTCCGTCGAGGGGGCCAATTGTTGTAATAAGCGTGCGTGTGTGTGATGCATGTCTTCTAAACCCCCATTTCTTTCTCCCTTTTACTTAACCGCTTATGATGGTTACTTTTAGGGCATATTTCATTAGTACCTTATGCTTCACATGCGTACATCCATTCATTTGTTTTCCATGCACCGGGCTTGGCGCATCATACTAACTGCATTGTATTTTCAATACATTTACTTGAATACGTGTTCAACAGCATGTTACCAAGTTGCATTCTTGTGCCATCTTAGGATAGCCGAGCCTATCTTAGTTGCATTTTCACATGTGTTGCATTAGCCATCTTAACATGAACTAGGATCATACATGATTTCTAACTAGTTCTCTGTTTTGGCTCGGAGTACACTGTGAATGTCTATGCTTTAGCATACTGCATGTGTGTTAGTGTTGCCATAAAAGCATGCTTGCCATGAGGCTAACTGCTTATTTGATATAACTGTCTGAATGCCTGTGGGTGAACGTTGGATTGCTTGAATTGGAACAATTCATCAAATCTCCGATTTAGCCTACTTACAAGTGGCGAACTTCAAATCATTTTCACAAACGAACATGCAATGTTTTGTTCCAACTTAGGCGATCTAGTCTATACTTGTATGCTGTGCGCATCACATAGTAATTCTAGGTTAATAACCGGAATAAGAACACATGTGTTTTCAAAAACAACATATCATGTTAGTACAAGCTGATCTTTGATCGGGCGAGCGGGGGTGCTCATTGCATGACCTTCCCCTCTCGTACCCAAGTTCCCAAGCCGAGGCAACTTTGGTGATGACGGACACGTGGCCTTAGGCACGAGTCAGGGTTTCCTAAATTTCCCAAAAATGAAACATTTAGGCAGCGACTCTGTATCTGGAAAAGCAGTCCATGTTTGGCATTTCTTTATAAAAATCAGTTTTCCAAAAACGATTTGCCGGATTTGGACTCTTTGGTGATTTATCGGTCTTGCATTGCACTTTGCGAGATTAGATTCAGAACCGTGACATTGAGTCCGAACAGTAGTAGCCTAAGAACAAAACGAATTCGCGCCCTTCGCAGCGCGGAGCCGGGAGTTCTCGGGGCGGTCTACAGTATGACTCAGAAGGATCATTGGGGAGTTCAACTCCTACCCATTTTTAGGATGAAATAGTGATGTCTGCAGCGTTTTAGGTTAAGTAAAATTTTAATGATTCTTATATCTAGGTAAACCTAGTGGAGCATGACAGGATACTCTTCATAAGAATCACCAATGTGAGTGTGAACTGGGCCGGTTCTATGAGATTTGTGAAGGGCTATAATTCTCTAGAGCACTCATGAAAGACCAGGTTGTTTAGGGCAAAAATGAACACAATAGTGAGAACTAAACTGTGTTTGGGGATATACTGTGTGAGTTTTATTGTCTTGGTTTACACAAATGGCTGAACAGTTCAAGACATCATGTTCACTAGTTAGTTAGTAAATCCGATAGTGTCTCACAAGAGAAGGTTCAAAGCAAAAAGCTACCTATCCTTTGCAGAATATTTTCAATTTCTGTACTCTCTGAAATTAGATCATGTTATTGCATTTTCTCTCCGTCAAATTCCATTCATGTGGGAGATTGTTGGAAAATTGGTTTTAATTAGGCTTATTTTGGGCCAACTTTGAGCCCAAAATTGAGTGGGCCTCGAACGTCTTTTGGAGCGGGCCCGAAGAGGTGACGTGTTCCTTACCGCGTGGCAAGTCACACGGTGAATATGGTTCGTCAAAACCATTTATGAGTGAATAGGAAGTTGACGTCGTTTTCGGGTTCGTGGAATTGAACATTTAAGTTTTAAATGCGAGTTTCCTTGTGAGGCTTGTCCCACATTGAAACTTTAAGAGAGTTTTGTTGAGTATATAAGCTCTAGCCTACAACACTTGGGTGTTGGGCCCCAAGGGACACCCCAAGTTTGTAGAAGGGAGGAGTTATGGACAAAGTGAACCTTAGCCCAAACCACCACACGCGCGCGCGCGCCGCTGCCGCTGTCCGTCCATCCAGCCGAGCCATGCCGGGCACGGGTGTGGGTTGTGGGTCGGGTCAATTCTAATATTAATTTTTTGAACAAAAATTCTTTTGAATTTATTTCAAAATTATTGCGGGAATTTAATTCCAAATTTGAATTTGAAATTCAAAAATTTTGTTCATAATATTGTGCCTCTTTCAGATAAACTTCATAACTATTAAAACAGTCCAAACAGGTCTTATCTGTTGAACCCGAACAGGTTTAATTTCGGATAGATTCAAATTGGAAAACTGCCCAGACAGGTTCAGCAACTGCAGCAGATATCTATTTAGTTCCTGTTTGCACCTGTTCATTTGAAACCACATCTATTCATTGAAATTTTAGTACCTGTTCGGACAGCAGTGTTTGCCTATAAATACCTATCAATTCCAGCAGTCTTGGCATGGAAAAAAAAAAACAGTATGAAATTAATTCCTTTGTGTTGTCCAACTTTTATCTTTGGTGCATTATTCTTCATATTAGTTTTTAGAATAAACTAAGAGAGCATAGAACACAAGGTTCTAGTTTGCCGGACAAATTTGTTTGGAGTACTACTACAAATTTGTGAAGATCATTGTATGCTGGGAGATAGACACCACTCAACCGTAAGCACCGTAGCGAGGCGAATCTGTCTTAAGGACAGAGTGTCACACACTCGACTTGGTCTTTTATTTTTTTAATTCGGTTCGATAAATAAATTCGGTAAGTTATTTATTTATTTGTTTGGTTTTGTTTCAATTTATTTTATTTACACAGAAGATTGTTCCAACATAAACAACAATTTCACAAGTAACATTCTTGCTGATATTGGAAAGCTTCAAAAGCTATAGAAATTGGAACTCTCGGGTAATATGATCTACGAAGATATCCCATTGTCTTTTGGAAATTTAACTGTCTTGGCAAATCTTATGTTATGCAACAATAATCTTCGTGGCAGAATCCCTTCAAGTCCGGTGAAATGCCAAATGTTACACGAAATAAGACTTATTCAAAACAATTTTAGTGGTTTCATACCTAGTGAAGTTCTCAGTCTCTCATCATTATTGTATCTATACATATCTCATAATGATTTGACAGGTTGCCTTCCAATGGAAATTGGAATTTTAAAAAATCTAGAAGAACTTGATGTTTCCGAGAACATGTTGGCTGGTGAAATTCCAAGCACTCTTGGTAGTTGCCTAAAATTGAGATTACTACATATAGAAAGCAACAAATTCTGGGGAATCCTTCCGTCATATTTAAGTAATTTGAGAGGTATGGAGGAGTTAAATCTTTCTCATAATAATTTCTCTAGAAAAATCGTAGACTATTCAGAGGACTTTCCCTTCTAAAAAAATTAAATCTACCATTCAATGATTTTGAGGGTGTAGTACCAGAAAGTGGCATATTTCAAAATGTAACATCTATTTCTGTCAAGGGAAACGACAAGCTTTGTGAGGGTATACCTGAATTACAGTTGTACAGTTGCGACTTCAAGGGGCTCCAAAGGGGAAATTTTACTTGAAGCTTGAAATTAAAAATCCTCATAATATGTTTCCTATATCTTTGCTAGTGTAGAAAGACTAAAAAAGTACCTTCTTTCAAATATTTAGAGCTCTCATTTTTTAAATTGTCATACCAAAGTCTACTTAAAGCTACTGATGGGTTTTCTCCATCCAATTTGGTTTGTGTGGGTAGTTTTGGTTCTATGTACAAAGGAGTTCTTGGTGAAGGTGAAAATGTTGTAACAATTGAAGTACTAAACCTTCAATGCCTGGGAGCTTCCAATAGTTTCTTCATCAAGTGTGAGACCTTGAGGCACATAAAACATCGAAATGTTCTCAAGGTTCTTACAGCATGTTCAAGTGTTGACTATCACGGTAACAATTTCAAAGCTCTTGTTTATGAGTTTATGGCTAATGGTAGCCTGGAGGATTGGTTACATGCAAATGAGAATGAAGATGAGGTGCATAAATACTTGAGGAATTTAGACCTTGTACAGAGGTTAAATATTGCCATTGATATTGCTTCTGCACATGATTATCTTCACAATCATTGCTCAAAACCAATCGTTCACTGTGATCTCAAGCCGAGCAATGCTCTTCTAGACGATGAAATGACTGCTCACATAGGTGACTTTGGATTAGCAAGATTCCTTCCAGAAGCTAACTATGACTGTTCAGCAAACCAATCAAGTTCTGTTGGCATAAGAGGATCTGTCGGTTATGCTGCTGATGGTAAATATACCTCTCAGGTTCTTTGTTTTCCTTCGTGCCTTTATTGCACTATAGAATCTATTTTTGATTCACACAACCATGAATCTGCTCTTTTAATCAATGAAATAGAGTTGATGGTTTTTTTGCTTTTGTTCCTCACAATGCACTATAATAAATATTTCGCTGATTGTTTTCAGTGTATTTCTCTCACATACAGTACAATGGATGGATGGATGAATGACTTTCAAAACTATAACTTTTTATTTTATTAAATATTTTCTTTTATTTTCCTCATGTTAGGGCATGTAGTTTACTTGAATTTGTGATTATTTTGTGCCATCTATAGGTGGATGTACCAATATCAGCAAATCGTAGTCCCTAACATATTAATGCATGAATTGCAGTGTATGGCATGGGAAATGAGGAGTCAACATTTGGTGATGTATATAGTTATGGCATCCTTTTATTGGAGATGTTCATGGGGAAGAGACCTACAGATAACATATTTTGTGATAGTTTGGGTCTTCATAGCTTCGTTAAGATTGCTTTGCCTGAACAAGCAGCAAGCATTATTGCCAATCCAAGACTGTTTAAACCAAAAGATCAGAGCTCTACTAATAGTCACAAAATTCAAGAGTGCTTGATTCTTAAAGTTGGAATTACTTGTTCAGAGGAATGACCAAAAGATCAGATGGCGATTAATGATGTTGGTACTCAGTTGCTAGTGATCAGAAACGCTCTTGTTGGAACTAGGGAAGTATACATGGAGGTAGAGGAGCTAAAATTGAAATGCAATCATGAGCAGGCATTTTGTTCATAATCATTCACAAATTCTCATTTGTTTTTGTATTTTGTTCTTTTCGTCAAACTTGGATTCTTGAGAAAGTAATTGGCAATGTTAAGGATAGGAGCAAGAAGCACCAATTCAAATATAGTTGTCTATGTGGTCAGCAACTATCAATAATGCTTTAGATAGTTCAACTATTTTCTGTCTCTTTTTCATTTTTAAGGAGTAAAATACTTCAACTAGGTTTTCATTACTAGTGTCATCTAGAAAAATACAAAAGAGGTGATCAATTAAAGTTTTAATCAATCTTTGTTGCCAAAATCATATATTCAAGATATCGAAACCTCATCTTTTGTGACTCCAAAGAGGAAAAGTCCATTTTGTTGTTGGTTTCAAATTCCATAATGTCGAAGCACATTATTCTCTTTAAACAATTATGCTATTTAGAGCATTATGGCTATAAACCTTTTTAATTTATTTTTTACTTTATGAAAATTGACAAAAATGTCATTTTTGAGTTTTTTAAGTTGTAACCATGGCTGGGGTTGACAATAGATCAATTAATGGAGTTTTGGGTAGACTAGTATCTCATAATAGAGTTTTATAGGTACTCTTGATCTGTGCATCTAGTTTACAATATCATTTTTATATTATTCTTCAATATGGAACCAGAAATCTAATTTTCAAGCCAATACAACTTGTTACATATGTCTTCTTTTCCTTGTGTATTATATCCTATCAAATTGTTTGGAGATTAATTATCGTTTCTCTTCTCTCAGGTGCTTGAGATCTGATTAATCATGAAGGTACTGGATGACTCAACAACATGCCACGTATTGCTTTGGCTGCCTACAACAATTAATAGTATGCTATTTTTCAATTTTTCATTGTGTTTTATCTCTATAGCATTCATCTTTTCTCATTTAAATGTACTTCAAGAAGGCTGCAACATGCAATGTTGACCTTGTCTTATACTCTAAATAGGTTCCATAGTAGATGCTGTTCAATAGAGTAAAAGAAGATAAATCCAAATGCATAGATTCATCCTCAAGTATTTTCTTTCATTAGTTTTGCAGAAGACTTCACTTTACAAGTATAGTCTTTTCATGCAAAGATTACTAGTTAAAAACATTTAGGCAAAGCTAAAACAGATTTTATCAGGCTTGAATTGATTAGTATGATATTTGTTCAACAGGTAATGTAACTCCCCAAAACTAATATATAATGAAAGTACATCAACCACTGCTTCTTACGATAAACCGGAATAAATCCCCAATGCTTGCATTACATGATCATGAGGTTTTTACAAAATGGTTCCACATGCGAATATACATTCAACGATTCCTAGCACATGATTCTATAGCTTGTAGAACATTCAATCAAAAATAAATAAATGCCCTCAAGGGCTACAAATTCCAAGGCTTAAGCCCGATTATACAAAATGGTTGCTCGAACCCATACAAGTATAGCCCTTGGCTTGCAAAATATAATCACAACAAAACAAGAGCTTTGTGCTCTCGACCTACACATCCATGCCCTAGTTGCACCAAAATCCCATAGGGTGAGCATAATGCCCAATAGGAAATTCTTAACAAAGTATATAGATTTTATACAAGTTTCATAGATTGAAATGCACATGCCATGCATTAAAAAAAAAAAATTTCATCTTCATCCATTGAAAAACCATTATGCACAATGAAATCTTAAAATTTTAACAAAATTCTAAAATTTTAAATCAAGTTCAAAGGGGTGGTAAATATGACTCAGGTGATCCCTAAGTTGGTGTCTGCAAGTAGACATAACTAGCATTACCAAACCCTCACTTTATCGGTAGCTAATCTAAAGGCACATGGTACCTCCTTTGTGCGTGTTTTCGATCTTTCATCCTGGACACTCAGGCCAACTTACTCAATATCATTTACACCCCCTATCCGAACTTACCAACATATTTACCCGAAAACATTTCAATGACAACTTATTTCACAACATTCCTTTCTCAATGCAAATGTTTTCAAATCTCAAAATCAAAATTTTTAGCAACTAAATAAATTAAAACACCGATGCAACATACATCAATGCATCATGATATTCTTTCTTTTCCAATTCTCCCATTCGTGATCACAATTTTCATTTCACTTTCCAATGCAAATTCACAAGATAAACCCATACTCACCAATCTCTATCAAGGAGCAACAATGTAACCACATTTCATGCATTTTCATCAACTCTATCATTTCATGACTATAATAACTTTGTAAACAACATATTTCAATTCCAACCATTTTTCCCATTCCATGAAATTTTCATTATAAACAACAAGTAAGAAATTTCCAATCATCCGTTCATTTTAACATCCCATGGAGCAAAACTTTATAAGTTTTTAATACTTATCTAAGAATTTCCCAAATTTCTAGGTTTTCACCAAACTAGACAAAATCCCCATTTTTTTTTTGAAAGAATCTCTCCAACACACCCTCCATTAATAATGTAGTTCAACTCTCAAGAACTTTTAGAAAATAAGTGTGAACCCATTTTTAAACTCATCAATACTCTTGAATCAAAATCAACCTTCCATACCACAAGAGAGAGAGTTCCATGAAATCAACAAAAACTTGTAAATATATATATATATCTAAGAAAATGCCTACCTTAAGTTCTTGAAGGAAAAAGAGATGAAAGACCCAAATCCAACGGTGTCGAAACCCGATCTCCACCGCACACAATGTAGCTCTCGAAAAGTTCACCAACTTTAATGAAGGATGTCGGACCAAAACTCCAATAGATGATAAGAAATCAAGAGTTTAAGGTGTTTGGTGGAGGTTTTTAGAGAGAAGGGAGAGGAAAATATATTTTTAGAGAGAGAGAGAGATGTGTAAAAAGTGGAATACACTTAGTGTAACGCCCCAAAAATTGGGCAGGGTATATCTATTTATGCAACAAAACTCACCTGATAGACAAACACATATATATAGCTAACTATTCCATATATCCATTCCCATTAAATCCCAAATGCTAAATACATGTTGTTCACATCTCAATGCCCCAGTTCCAATCCCAAGCATACATTTTACAACAAGTATGAAATGGAAGTCAAACAGATAATAAATGCCCTACAAGTTTACAAATTTATCCAAGAACATTCTTGGTTACACAAAATGGAATTTCAACTCAACGTAAATATAACCCGGGGCTTACATTCAACAAATAACAATAAAACAAAAATGGAGCCTTAACTCCGAGTCCTCCCAAGTCAGTGCCTTGGCAGAGGCATATCACCTGTACCTGAAATGGTTTCCCTTATAGGGTAAGCCACAGCTCAGTACAGATATATTACACAACACATGGACCATGACAAGACTAAAAAGGAGTATGCTTATACCATGCCCATGATAAAATAGTTTATCTCTCTTTTTATAAAGCATGCAATGCTGAGATGTAACAACAGATATAAAACCATTTTCATTTTAAACCATATATGTTACATGAATACAGGCTTTATGAATCTCTAGGTGAGTGCCTGCAAGTAGGCCCTAATGCACTACCACTGTCATTTTTACCAGTAAACTGGAAGGCTCGACACCTAACCGCGCGGTTCTACACCACCTACCTAGATTCACCAAGTATTCATCTTTTCGCAAACAGATACATTTCTAAACATTTCTAAAAAACACATACATTTCCAATGGAATGAATGTAATGCAATGTCAAATGCAACAAATGAGGAAATGTGGTACAATTTACCTAAGTCTCATGCATTTCCACAACAATCATGGCTATCCTCCACTGATAGCCCAAACATATATTTTTAAACAGATATTTAAACAATTAAATTCCAAAAAGATAATACAATCTATTCCATATCTCATTAAATATGAACAACTACACTAGTTTTCATATCACAATCACGTCCGGTAACCTCTCAAGGTCCATTTCTAATAGTGTCAGTTTTATTCCAACAGATACATTAAGCAAAATAATACCGTTAATGCCCAAGAAAATATCATTTTCTTTCCAAACTCATTTTCCAAGAATTATTCAACTATGACATCCTATTTTGATCAAAAGCCCCAAAAAGTTAAACATAATTCCTTTGTTTTCATTAAAAATGCTCTTTTGGTCACAAATCGGTAAAAATTTCAAAACCGATCGAATCGAAGTCTATTTTTGTTCAAATTTAAAACATAGCTCTTTTATAATCTTAC
This sequence comes from Camellia granthamiana, assembly GCA_036172215.1. Classification (NCBI taxonomy): domain Eukaryota; kingdom Viridiplantae; phylum Streptophyta; class Magnoliopsida; order Ericales; family Theaceae; genus Camellia; species Camellia granthamiana. The sequence goes on from CM069911.1 coordinate 51,358,183, forward strand.
AAACATATTCCGAGTTTACACTTTCGCAATTTGGGCATCAACTCTTTATTTTTCTCAAAATTTCCCTTTTAAGCAAATAAATCACAAATTTTCCAAAAATTCTAATTAAATTATATACAACTCTAAGCTACATATAATCAAGTAAAAGTATATAAGGAAGTGTAGGAAAAATCCCTACCTCGATCCAAGAGCTTTCAAGAAAATAAAAATTTTCGGTAACAAAAATTTGATTCGTTCAAATTAAATCGGAGCCCTCGGAACCCTCTACAATTTGATCTATGGAACTGGGGTCTAAAACCTAACAGGTTTTGATGAATCAAGGATTTTATATAATAAAAATAACCAAAGAAAAAAATTTTTAGAGGGAGAGAGAGATAACCGAGAGATATGAGGGAGAGCACACTATTGCTCAATAATAAAGAAAATGAGAAGGTAATGCAATGGATAAGGAGGGAAAAAGGCCCACGTGGCTACTGCTTTGTTGTTTTCCTTCCTTCTTCTTCTTCTTCTTATTCTTCTTCTTGTTTCAAACAAATATCTACCTATACATATACACCTATATATATATATCAACTAAAAGTAAATTCCAACATCTTTAATGACAAAAGTAGAAATAATATTTTCTCACCACAAAATATATTTCGTTTAATGGTACACACCATAAATATTCACAACTCTTTTATAGTAATCAAATAATAATAATCAAACCACAACAATATTACATGGTTACTAACGGGTCACGATTCAATCAATTGGGTTCAAAATAAATGGAGTTTAAAAATTTAAAATAAATCCTCAACTGAGATTAAAGTATAAATTCAATTTGATTCAACTCGTTACACTTAGCCCAAGAAGAGAGAAAAAGACAGATTTTCAGGCTCAGCGGACTCCCGCACGTGCGGTACCCATTCCTGTACGTGTGGCACTCTCATCCGCATATGCGGCTCTTGTTGGACAATCTTCACTACATTTAAACAAATAAATTTTGTTTGTGTACTAAACTATAAACAAAAGACAAAAGAAAAATAGGAAAAAAGAGAGATTGTTTGATTACAAAAATCAAACCAATAAATAAAAATAAATAAATAAAAACAGATTTTTATTTTGTTACAAAAACAAAATCAAAATCTGATTTAAATAAATAATAAACTAGAAAATAAATTAACAATTTACTTGATTAATTTCTTGAATAATATTATGATCAAGTCTAGTGTTAGATACTGTATCCGTAACGCCCCAATTTTTATACAAAAATGATAATACGATAACCATGGTTCTTTAAAGTAAAATTGAAAATAAATCCCCACACTTGCATTGCATGATACAAATAGTCTTCAGGCGATAATACATTCACTGCAAATCAAAATAACATAAACAAATAGATACCCCTAGGGGTTTATAAGTTTCCAAGGCTTAGGCCTGGTTATACAAAATGGTTATTCAAACCCATACAAATAGAGCCATTGGCTTACAAACAGAGTTACATCAAAATGAGAGCCTTGTACTCTCAACACATATTTCCTCACCTTTAGTTAGGCGAAATCACCGCATCTTTTCCTGCACAAAAATCCCGTAGGGTGAGCATAAAGCCTAGTAGGAAATCCTTAATAAAGTATATACATTTTGTACAAGTCTCAAGAGATAAATGAATGCACATGCCATGCTATGTCTTTTTGCAAATAAATCATATCTTTATCTTTTGAAAACCATCATGCTCAATGATGCCATGAAATGTCCATTGTTCAAAACTTAAAAATTTAATTTAAGGGGCGATAAATACAACTCTGGTAATCCCTAGGTCGGTGTCTGTAAGTAAACTACACGAGTACTACCAAATTATCATTTTTACCGGTATTAACCGGAAGGCTCGACACCTATCCGCGCGGGTTTTCGGTCTTTCACCCCGGACTCTCTGGCTAACTTATTCACCACCTATCAAGACTTACCAACGTATTTATCCCAAAACCATTCCATAAAAACTTGTTTCTTAACATTCTTTTCTCAATGCAAATTTTCAAATCAACTTTCAAAGTTTAATGTAATCAAATGAATTGATATGCCAATTTCACAATATGAATATAAATACTTTTATTCCAATTCATCATCTAAGGAATAACACAATTCCCTCTTCTCAAGTATCCTCAACAATTAGTCATTTCAAGACTATTTCAACGTTTTGAAAAATAATTTCCAAAATGAATAACAATTCTTATAGTCCATGAAATTCATCATTTATATAAACATAAATAAGAAAATTTTCAAACATCCATTTATTTTGACACACAAAATAAATATAACAATATCATTCATGGATTTTCAATCCCTTTTAAAAATCTCCAATTTCTAGGTTTTCTCACAAAAACTATACAACTGAAATCTTTTGAAAGAAAACTTTCCAAAATCATCTTTTCTTCAATCAACTAAGATCAAAACTCATAAGATCATTTTAAAAGAATAAGAGACAAACCCACTTTCAAAATCACTCAACTTCTTAAATCAACAATCAATTTTCAAAGCTATCGAAGGATGATTTCGCAAATCATCTAGATCTTGCAAAAATATATATATATATATATAACTCTAA